>VMDO01032119.1:0-19335 GCA_007922755.1 Pedetes capensis
TTTTTTTTATTCAAGTCTGAACTTTTGACAAAGTCATACAATCATCAGCACAACCAAGACAGAGAACAGATGGACCACACTAGTGAAATTCTCCCATTTCCCTTAATAGTCAGGCATTCTGACTTTGCTTCCTGTGACTTAGTAAGTTCCTGCATTAATTTGGGTAGTTATTTTATGTAGTCTTTGGGACTTTCTTCATGGAGTGTCATGCTTCCTGCAAATACAGAACTTTCTTTCTGTGAAATACTCTTTCACAGAGTATTTATTACCCTGGCTAAATTTCTAGTATGAAGTACAATAGAAGTGATGAAAGTAAATTTCCTTTCTTGAGTTCCAACTACAGGCAGAAAGCATTGAAACTACACTTAAGTAAGATAATATTTTAACTGCTAGAGGTTCTATAGCAATGTCACTTTCATAACTGATATGAGTGGCTTATATGTTCTCATGTTTGCTCTGCCACTCTTGCTAAAGATTATCAGCTATAATAATTTAGTAAGTGAGCTACATTTTTGTTACATTGATTTATTTATTTTTGTTGAATTCTGTTCATATCTTTGTTATTCCCTTGTTCTGTTTCTTTTAACTTAATTCGCGCTTCTTTTTCTTATTTTTTTTTATGTTGGAAATTTATATAGTGATGTGAGGCCTGCCTTGTTTCTAGATGTAGGTATTCAATTTCATAAATTTCCCATTTTTCATGGTTTTAGTTGCATCCTATAAGTTTTGTTGCACCGTTTTTCCTTTTTCAAAATGCAAAACAAATATTTCCCAGGCAATTTCCTTTTTGATCTGGTTATTATTCAATAGTGGATTATATAATTTGCAAATGATCAGAGGATTTCTAGATATCTCTCTTGGTTTTGATGTATTTTTATATGATTAGAGAACATACTTCGTACAAATTGAATTATAAATTCTTTGAGTTTCTTTACATAATCAAAATATTGGTGAATAGTTCATATGCACATGAAATGATATTTATAGGGTAAAATGTCCTATGTCTTATTTTTGTTGTTAGGTGCCATTGAGTTGGGTCTGACTCATAATGACCTCATGTAAAAAACACTCCCTGACTCTGTGCCATGCATGGCAATATGTCAGTGCTTCTGTAGTATTCATAGGGTTTCCAATGGTACATTGTTTTGGATTGTCTTTGGAGTGGTCTGCCAACTCCTTCTCCTATTTTAGAGGCACCGGGGATCGAACCCAGAGAGTGCAATTCAGCACCATATCAACTGAGCTAAACCCTCTCCCCAGGATTGCCACATCCTTCTCCCATTTTTATGGTGTAGTCCTATAGGCTCAGTATATTATTTCTGATTTATCTGTGAACTTGTTCTCTCAAATACTAAGAAAAAAAGTGGTGAAGTCCTCAAAAGAAATTGTGAATGTTTCTAATGGTTTGTTCAGTTTTATCAATTTTTGTTCCATGAATTTCAAAGTTCTTTTGTTTGATATATAGGTATAAATTTTGTGTTTCCTCAGCTGTTAATTACCTTCTCTATGCAACATTGATAAATTTAAATTTCTGTCTTGTTAGCTGATTTTTGTTTGTCAACTCTTTTCTTTTATTCTTAATATTTCCTCACTTCCTGTCTTTTATTGCAATGTGATTTTTTATGAATATATTCTGTTTCCACTATTAGCTTCTCTACATGTCTGCCAATTTGTCTTATTGTAGGGGCTTGCATGCTGCTATGAGGCTGAAAGCTATGCCATCTATACCTCACATATCAGCAGGGTGACCCATGGTGGACAGGTCTCAGCTGAGTTTCCAGAGTAAGACAGACTTGGGAGTAGGACCTGACAACTCACTCCAGAAACAACTAGTCATTGAAAACCCTATAAATGCAGAGAAACATTGTCAGATATAGTGCTGGAAAATGAGCCCCCCAGATTGGAAGTCACTCAAAAGACTACTGGGGAAGAGTTGCCTCATCAAAGTAGTCTACCTTAATAGCAGAAATGGAGTAAAGTCACAAGGACCTCCATTTGCTGATGTGGCATGACCCCAAATGAGGAAAGACAACTGTAAAGATCAATTAATAATTGAAACATGGAATGTACATAGTATGAATCTAGGAAAATTAGAAATCACTAAATGAGAAATAGAGTTCATAAACATTGACATTCTAGGCATCAGTCAGCTAAAATGGACCAGGATGGGCCATTTTGAATCAGATAAACATATGGTCTACTAAGCTGGGAATGACAAACTAAAGAGAAATGGGGTTGCATTCATCATTAAAAAAGACATTTCAAGGACTGTCCTGTAATACAATGCTGTCAGTGATAGAGTAATATCCATATGCCTATAAGGAAGGCCAATTAATATGACTATTATGCAAATTTACACACTCAGCACAATGGCCACAAATGAAAATGAGGAAGATTTTTTACCAGCTTCTGCAATCTAAAACAGATTGAACGTGCAATCAAGATGTACTGATAATTACTGGTGACTGGAATGCAAAAGTCAGAAACAAATAAAAGGGCTCAGTAGTTGGAAAATATGGCCTTGGTAAGAGAAATGATGCCAGAGATTGCATGACAGAATTTTGTCAGATCAATGACCTGTTCATAGCAAATACATTTTTTTACACCAACATAAACAGTGACTATACACATGACTTCACCAGATGGAACATACTGGAAACAAATTGACTACATTGCAGAAAGAAATGATGGAAAACCACCATATCCAATGTCAGAACAAGACCAGGAACTAATTGTGGATCAGACCACCAACTGCTCATATGCAAGTTCAAACCAAAACTGAAGAAAATTAGAACAAGTATATAAGAGTCAAGGTATGACTGTGAGTATATCCCATCTGAGTTCAGAGACCACCTCAAGAACAGGTTTAACACATTAGGCACAATGACAGAAGGACAGATGAGTTGTGGCATGACATCAAAGATATCATTCATGAGGAAAACAAAAGGTTTTTAAAAAGAGAAGGGAAAAAAAGATGAAATTACATGTCAAAAGAGACTCTGAAACTTGACCTTGAATGTCAAGCAACTAAAGTAAGAGGAAGACATGGTAAAGCTAAAGAACTAAACAGTAGATTTCAAAAGGCAACTCAAGAGAACCAAATCAAATATTTCAATGACATGTGCAAAGAGCTGGAGACAGAAAACCAAAAGGGAAGAACATGCTGTTTTTCTCAAGCTTAAAGAACTGAAGAAAAAATTCAAGTCTCAAGTGGCTATAGTGAAAAATTCTGCAGGTAAAGTATTACACAATGAAGGATACATCAAAAGAAGATGGAAGGAATATACAAAACCATTATACAAAAAGGAGCTGATAGATAGATAGAGGTTGCATATGATGAGGAACCAATGGTATTGAAGGATGAAGTCAAAGTTGCCTTGAAGGAATTGGTGAGACTCAAGGCTCCAGGAATTGATGAAATTCCAGTAGAGATGTTTCAAAAAACAGATGTGACACTGGAGGTGCTCACATGTTTATGCCAAAAGATTTGAAAAATAGCTACCTGGCCAACTGACTGGAAGAGATCCATATCTGTGACTTTTCCAAAGAAAGGGTATCCAACTGAACGTGAAACTATTGAATGGTATTATTAATAGCACATGCAAGCAAAATTTTACTAAAGGTCAATCAAAAGTGAATGCACCAGTGTATAGACAGGGAAATGCCAGAAAATCAAGCCATGTTCAGAAGGGAGTGGGGAACCAGGGACATCATTGCTGATGTAAGATGGATACTAGCTGAAAGTAGAGAATATCAGAAAGCTGTCTATCTATGCTTTATCCACTGTGCAGAGGTAAATACCTCTGACTGTGTGGATCATAACAACTCATGGATAACACTACAAAGAAAGGGAATACGAGAGCATCTCATTGTACTCATGAGGAATCTGTACATGGACCAGGAGGCATTCCTTCAAACACAGTAAGGAAATACTGCTTGGTTTAAAGTCAAGGAAGGTGTGCATCAGGCCTGTATCCTTTCACCCTATCTCTTCAATTTCTATGCTGAGCAAATAATCTGAGAAAGCAGACTTTTACAAAGAAGAATGTGGCATTGGATTGGAGGAAGACTCATTAACAACCTGCCTTATCCAGATGATACAAGTCTGCTTGCTGAAAGTGAAGAAGATTTGAAACATTTACTGATGAAGATCAAAGAACATTACCTTCAATGTGGATTGCAACTCAATTTCAACAAAATAGAAATCCTTACAACTGTGTCAGTATGCAACTTCACAATAAACGGAGAAAAGATTGATTTTGTCCATGATTTTGCTTTACTTGATTCTACAATCAACACCCATGGCAGCAGTAGTCAAGAAATCAAAAGATGCATTGCTTTGGGAAAAGCTGTGGCAAAAGACTTCTTTAAAGAATTGAAAAGTAAACATGTCACATTGAAGATGAAGGTGTGCATGACTCCCGCCATGGTATTTTCAGTGACGTTATATGGTTGTGAAAGCTGGACATTGAACAAGGAGACAGGAGAAGAAGTGATGCTTGTAAATTATGGTAATGTAGATGAATATTGAATATAACATGGACTGCCAAAAGAACCAACAGATCTGTCTTAGAAGAAGTGCAACCAGAGTGCTCCTTGGAACAAAGGATGAGTAGACTATGTCATGTATTTTGGACATGTAGTCAGAAGGGACAAATTCCTGGAGAAGGACATCATGTTTGGGAGAGTGGCATGTGAATGAAAAGAAAAAGAAAAAAAAGAAAGCCCTCCATTAGATGGATTCACACAGTGGCTACAACAACTGGCTTAAACATAAGTAAGCCTGTATGCCTGGCACAGAATCCAGGAATATTTCATTCTACTGTACAGAGGGTCACTGTGAGTTGGACCCAACTCGCCAGCACCAAACAACAACCACTATTGGCTTATCATTTAAATGTTTTCATGTATTTATTTTCATATATTTGACTTTGAGTTTATCAGAGTTAGTGTACCCTCAAATGACATCATACCACTTTATGAAATGGATTTGCATTTTACAGTATATTTCATCCTCTTCCTTCACCATCCTTCATGTTATTCTTTTTATACAGCGGAATACTACTTATGTTATAAGACACAATGTATTGTCAGTCTCTTTGCTTTAAGCATCCTTTTATTCTTTAAAGAAGTTTAAAAAATCGGGATAATCTCTTTAATATATGTCTGAATTTTTAACTTGTCCACATCTCTTTATTTCTTTAAATAAATTCAAATCTTCATTTAGTATCTTATTCTTTCTGCTTGAATTTTTATAAATATCTGCTAAAATGTGAAAGAACTATTAACAATGAAGCATACTGGCTTTATTTGTGTCAAAATAATCTTTATTTTAATTTCCTTTTTGAAAAATATAGAATTCTACAAGGGAAGATTTTTTCCCTTCAGTATTTTAACAATGTCTCACTCACTGTCTTAGCTGTCCTTCCTGCTGTGTAATGATTTTTCTCTTTCCTTCAAGTTACTTTCAAAGGTTCTCAGTGTTTAATTTCTATGATTTGACTACAATATGCCTATTTTATTGTATCTTTATTGACAATATTTTGATGTATCTGAGCTTCTTGGATCTCTCTTTCTCTCACCTTTTCTCTCTTTCTCATTTCTTATTCTTTTCCCTATGTTATTAAAGGAAAAGCAATTCCAATATATCTTCTTTCCTTGGAGACCCTTATTATCATTTGAAATTCAGTTTTCTGTTTTGCCTTGGGACGTCAGCTCTTCACTGGAGTCCAGAAAAATTATAATTTAAAATACTATGTGGCTTTTATTCTTAGTTATATTTTTGAAACTTTCTCCATCCTAATCATTAGCGGAACTCCAAGTCACTTTCTGATGTATGTTTCAATTTAAGACAAAATAAACATCTTAGCACCATAAGAATTTATTCATTTTGATTATTTTGCTTATTGTCTGTTTCATCCTCACTAGAATAAAATGGCTTGAAGGCAGATTTTTATGTTATTTCTGTTCATTACTGTAGTATTTATAACACTTAGAAAAGAGTCTGCCACAAAGTTGCTTCTCAATAAATGTTTTTCAATTAATATTTAATAACATAATGCTTAGTGAGGAATTTAATGTTTGCATATTTGACCTTAGAAACACTTAATCTAAATGCTTTACCTTGAAGGAATAGACTGATTGTCATAGATATTAAATAAGTTGATTGGTATAATATAGTTGCACTTGGCAGGAAGAGAAGCAAAGTAGTATCATAACGACTATTTGTGTCACACAAAACCAGATTTGTGTTCTGACTATTCTATATTTTGCCTTTGGGAGTTTGGGCAAATGACTTAACTATTCTGGTCTTCAATATTCTCTTCTTCACACTGGGCAAAATTCTTCTTCCTTTAAAATGTCACATTAAAGAACTAAGAGAATCATTATTTAAGGAAACTGTCACTTAATGAATACACATTGCTGTCTCCATTACTACTAATATATTTTTACCATTCTTAATATCTGCAGCTTGACTGAAGTTTCTCTGATGCTAAATCCTGGGCAGGTGTTAATGACTATACTGCATTTGAGTTATAGAGTGTTGGAGGTGAGTAGAATCTTTGGAGTGCCAAGTATGGTAGGATTTTCAAAGCCTGAGTCTAAACGGCTTTTATTACACATGTAGAGAACTGTTTTTTGTCTCTATCTCATAACTCAGTGTTAACTCCTCTCATTCTAACTGTCTACAGTCAGTTTGCAAAGGCAGCAATTTCCAAAATGACTTAACATCTTTTTGGCATGTTTTGAGTTAGAGTAAATTTACATTGTATTTCGATTATAAGATGTTCATTATTTTCCAAAAGAGAAATGGTTAAAATGTGAAACATTACATATGAGCATCTTGTGTAAAAAATAAGCAATTATTGAATAGGTCTTAATTTAATACTCAGCAACTAACTCTGAGGGGAAAAATCAATAATTTTTAGGGGCTTGCACATGCTAAACAAATCCTCCACCACTGAGCTGCTCCCTCAGTCCTTGTTCTGTTTTGTATTTTGAGACAGAGTCTTGCTAAGTAATGCTGGTTGCCTCTGGTATCTACCTTGCAATCCTTCTGTCTCTACCTCCTGAGTTGTTGGGATCACAGATGTGTGCCATGGCACCTAGCAAAATGGGTGTTGTAAGAAGTAGTAGGTAAATATATATAGCATTGAAGAGTGTCAGAGAAAATGCTTGTGATTAAATGAGTGGAATACCAGCAAGGTCCATCTAGGCTGTATTATTGTGAATGAAACCATCATGGTGATGGAAACATTGGAAGGGTTAAAAGAAAAATACTTCACCAACTTTAAATTTATCTCAACAGAATAGAGTGCCATACGAGTTGGGTTATAAAGTCTTCATTAAAATTCAAATCCATAAATGTGTATGAGTTCTGCTACATATTAATCAAAAGTTTCCATAAACTCTGTAAATTGGTGGAAGTGCAAGAAAAAAGTGATGCAGTAGTTGCACAATGGAAAAAACAAATGCTGTATTGCTCTGTAACAATCAACATGCATCAATAAAAGGGAAAAATGAAAAACAAAAGATTATTGTTCTGTGGTACTTGAGCAATGGAGCTTGTGTATGTCTGGAATGTAGCATGACAGAAAGAGTTGATGAGAACAAAGAAATTTCATGGAAAGTATAATATAAATCAAGTTACTAATGCAATACTTCTCTGGGTTAAAGGGGGAATGATTTTCTGTATACATTGACAGTTTTCTGGGTTGCATAGGCCTGCTGCCCAAAACATATTATTGTACTTCCTTTGAAAAACATGACAGATCTTCCTGCATCATTAAAAAAACACTTAAAATACTTTACTCTCAGTGAAGATGTCATAGGGACGCTGAGAAAGTTTGAATAAATATGTCTTGGTGATAACAAAATACATTTTTCTTATTAGAAATTGAAGTCTGTAGTGATTTTCTTTGTGTCTTTATACAAAACGGCCTGAGGCATTATGTGCTAACCTGAAAGTTAACATTTATTTTGTAGAGTCCATTAGACAAAGAAACTCAGGCTGAAAACTAGTGTTGTTCTTTCTGTTCTGTTGTTTATATTTAGAAATAAGTGAGGCTATTTATAAGACTAGAAAGACAGCATCAATGAAAAGAATCTAGGGTTTAATAATGAAAAAGTATTTATTTTGTAGTTGAGAAACCTAAGACCTAAATCAAGAAATATTTTGCCAAAGTCACAGAAACACTATGTTTATTGGCAGGATTTATTAAGGGTCAAAAATTCCAGGTCAGTGTTTTTCAAATATGGCTCAAATCATATGAGTAAGTCTTTTGTAAATTATTAATCATATAGAAATACTTTATTTCAGTGGTAGCTTACAATATGAAATAGTTGCTTTTACACATCTTAAGATAATTCAATCACATACATATAATTGACTATAATATACAATGTGATTTTTTAAATACCACATTCATAGCTGGGCATAGTGATATGCACCTGTAATCTCAGTGACTCAGGAGGCTGAGGCAGGAGAATGGCAAATTTGAGGGAAGGGGCAGCCTCCATAACTTAGTGAGACCCTAACTCAAAATTAAAAAAAAATGGGGTAAGAATGTAGCCTAGTGGCAGAGTATTTGCAAAGTGTGTGTGTGGCCCCGGGTTCCCCCCCTCAGACCCCAAAATATTAAGTAAATGAAATAAAATACCACTCATATTTTCCGTAATTACACAAGTTCTATCAATTGATGAAAAAGTACAAAGTAGATAATATAAATTTCTTAAATTGGAGAGTGAATAAAGACTGTCTAGATGTCACTACTCAGAAGAAAATAAAACTGATACTTAAAAAAAGTGACATTGACTTACTTTAATTTTTTTTCCTTTATTAGGAAATGATGATGGGTACAGAGTAAGATAGCATTGGCTTTTCCCATTATGCATCCTTTACATCACTTCTGGCAACATTTTCATCAACTCACAAAGTTTATGGAGCCTCATGGCTAATATGTAGTAAAACTCAAATGTTTATTTAGATTATATTTGCCTATTTATCCAAAGTACTCGTGAAGTTGTGCTGTTTACGTTAAGATCATACTCTCCCCATTCATCCCTCCATGTTGACTCTCCTTGCCATCTCATCTTCCCCAAACTTCACTTCCCTTTGCTAGTTCCCTCCCTATACTTTCTACTCTTTATATTGTCCCTTCTACACTAAGTTTAATTGTGCATTTTAAAATACATCAATTTATGTGCATGATTTTTATCTTTAAGTATTATTCAGCTTCCACGTATGAGTGAAAACTATAGTATTTCTCTTTGTGATCTTGTGTTCGTTCACTGACGATGATGTTCTCCACTTCCATCCATTTTGCTGCAAATGATATTATTTCTTATTTTATTGCTGAATAGTATTCCACTGTGTATATGTACGTGTTTTTTTTAATCCATTCTTCTGTTGATGGGCACCTTAGTTGGTTCCATATCCTTGGTATTGTGAAGAGTGCTGCATTGAATATGGAGATGCAGGTGTATGTGTGGTACGACACCTCCTCTCCCTCTGGGTATATTCCCAGTAGTGGTATAACTGGATTATATGGTAGTTACATTTTTAGTTTTGTGAGGTATCTCCATATGCATTTCCAAAGTGGTTGAACCAATTTACAGTCCCAACAAGAGTGAAAGAGGGTTCATTTTCTCCACAAACTTGCCAGAAATTGTTATTACGTGTTTTGCTGATCCTGGCCATTTTTAGTGGAGTTAGATGGAATCTCAGAGTTGTTTTGATTTATATTTCCCTAATGGCTAGGGATGTTGAACATTTTTTCATGTGCTTCATGGCCTTACAAACTTATTCATTTGAGAACTGTCTGTTCAGTTCCTTTGCCCACTTGTATATTGGATTATTTGTTGTTTTGGGAATTGCTTTCGTGAGTTCTTTGTAAATTCTAGAAATTAGTCCTGTGTCAGATGTGTCAGATGTGTTGATTTTCTCCCATTCAGTTGGGTCTTTGTTAACATTGGTGTTTGTTTCCTTTGGTGTACATAAGCTTTTTCATTTAATATAATCCCATTTATCTATTCTTGTTGCAATTTCCTTAGCAATTGGAGTCTTATTAGGGAAATGTTTCCTATGCCTATGTGTTCGAGTGTATTGCCTATCTTCTAGTAATTTTAAGGTTTCTGGTTTTATGTTGAGGTCTTTATCCATTTTAAGTTACCTCTCATGTAGAATGAGAGGTAAGGGTCTGTTTTCATTTTTCTGCAGGTAGAAATCCAAGTTTCCCAACACCATTTGTTGAAGAGGCTATTTTTTCTACAATTTGTCTGCTACCTCCTTTGTCAAAGATCAAGTGGCTATAAGTGCATTGGTGTGTCTCTGGGTCCTCAATTCTGTTCCACTGGTCTTCAGGCCTATTTATGTGCCAGTACCAAGCTTTTTTTGCTACTATAGTCCCATAGTATAGTTTAAAGTGAGGGATTGTGGCCCTGCCTACACTAGTTTTGCAGCTTAAGAGTGTTTTGTGTTTCCATATGAATTTTTGGATTATTTTATCTATTTCTGCAAAGTCTTTCATTAGAATTATAATGGGGATTGCATTAAATCTGTAGGTTGGTTGGTAGTATGGTCATTTTTACAATACTAAGTCTCCCAATCCATGAGCAGGGAACGTCCTAGTACTTTCTACCATCCTCTGTTATTTCTTTCTTTAATGTTTTGATGTTTGCTTTGTAGGTATCTGCAGGATCTTTGGTTAGACTGACTCCTAAGTATTTAACTTTTCAGTGGGCTATTGTGAAAGAGATTGTAGCCTTAATTTCCTTCTTTCCCTGCTCATAGTTGGTTTAAAGGAAGACTACTGTTTTTTGAGTGTTAGTTTTATATCCTGCCACTTTGCTAAAGGAGTTAAGTAGGTCTAAAAGTTTTCTAGAGGAGTTTGGGTGGGGGGTCCTTTAGGTAAGGTATCATGTTATCTGTGAATAAGGATAATTTCACCTCTTCTTTTCCTATCTGTCTCTCTTTGGTTTCTTTCTTTTGTTTGATTGTTCTGGATAAGACTTCAATCATAATGTTAAATAAGATAGGAGAGAGTGGGCATCTTTGTTTTATTCCTGATTTAGAAGAAATGGTTCAATTTTTCTCCATTTAATATGATATTGGCTGTAGGTCTGTCATGAATGACCTTTAAGTTATTGAGATAACTTCCTGTTATGCCTATCTTCTCCAGGGTTTCTATCATGAAAAAGTCTTTCCCTTTATCAAAGGCCTTCTCAGCATTGAATGAAATGATCATGTGGTTGCTGTTTGCAAGTCTCAATATGTTGAATTACATTGATCAATTTTTTTATGTGAACCAGCCTTGCATCTGTGGAATAAAACCCACTTTGTCATGATGAATAATCATTTTTACCTGTTGCTGAATTCAGTTTACCAGGATTTTGTAGAGAATTTTTGCATCTATGTTCATTAGAGAAATCGGTCTATAATTTTCTTAGATGTATCCTTGCCCAGTTTAGGTATCAGAGTGAAGGTGGTTTCATAGAATGAGTTTGGGAGTTATTGTTGTTGTTGTTAGGTGCTGTCAAGTCAGTATCTGACTCATTGTGGCCCTGCGTACAACAGGTAAAACACTATTGTCAGTGTTTCTCTGGTGTTCATAGGGTTTTCAGAGGCAGATTGATTTTTGGGAATTCTCTCTCCTTTTCTCCTATTTAAAATAATTTGAGGAGAACAGGTATGCATTCTTCTTTGAAGGTTTGGTATAATTCTGCTGTGAACTCATCAAGTCCTGGGTTCTTTGCTGGAAAGTTTTTTATTATCTTTACTATTTCAGGGGATGTAATGGTTAGGTTAGATTGTTTATGTCCTCTGGACTTACTTTTGGTAAACTGTATATGATAATAAATTTAGCCCTTTCTCTGTTTTGTCATTTTTTGGGGAATACAATTGCTCAAACTATTCCCTGATGATTTTCCAGATTTTGTTGGTATCGGTGGTTATGATTCCTTTCTCATCTCTATTTTTTTCTGTTTTGGCCTTTTCTTTTCTTTCTTTCTTTCTTTTTTTTTTCTTTTGGTGAGATTGGCTAGGGGAGCATCTATTTTATTAACCTTTTCGAAGAACCAACTCTTAGTCTCATTAATTCTTTGGATTATCTTTTTAGAATCTAATTGGAATATCTTTGTCTTGAATTTGATAATTTCTAAGTACTTGTGACATTGACTTTCAATGGAACCCAATTTTAGTGTGACATATACTCTTTCTTCAAGGAGTTGTCTGTTTAGAATGAAATGGGATCTAAGAAAATGAGTATAATGTTTGATTATGTTTGAATTAGTAGAGTAAGGGAAAAGTTGTCTTGGGGCCAAAATTTAAGCAACTGAAAAAATCTGATAAATATGATGTATATAATATACATGACATGCTTTGTTATTGTTAGGTGCCTTCAAGTCGGTGTCTGACTCATAGCAACCATACGTACAACAGACAAAACAGCATTATTAGTGCTTCTCTGCTATTCATAAGGTTTTCAATGGCTGATTGTTATGTACTCAAAATGACTTTTATACTGTATGGAAATTTAGCATTAACAACCAGAAATGACATTCTTAAGACAATGCACAACTAAATTGATGGCTGCATTTAAACCATACATACATTTTAAATGCCAGAGGGAATGTATAGGGAATAAAATCCTTATTTTTAATAGAAATATAAACTAATTATATCACTTTTGAAAATAGTTCTACATTTTTTAACACTAAACATAAACCAGTAATATGACCCAATAGTTGTAACTCTCGATTATGTAGTCAAGAAAAATGAGTGTGTATATAAGTGAAAACCAAATGCAAGAGTGTCCATAGTAGCTTTCTATAATAACCAAAATGAGGAAACAAGTTAGACAATTAGTATACAATAAGCATTTAAATAATGTGCAGGCACCGAAAAACAACTACATTTACATAATGGAATACTACATATTGTTGTTGTTGTTGTTAGGTGCCATTGAGTCAGTCTCTGACTCATAGTGACCCTACTTACAATAGGCGAAATACAACTGTTAGTGCTTCTCTGCTATTCATAGGGTTTTCAATGGCTGATTGATCTTTGGGAGTGGTTTGCTGGGTCCTTCTCACCCAGCCTGGTGTTCCCAGGTGGTCTCCCATCCAAGTACTAACCAGGCCTGACCCTGCTTAGCTTCTGAGATCTGACAAGATTAGATGCCACAGGAGTATAGATGTAGGTGCAATACTACATAGCAATAAAAATGAAGAAACTGCTGATAGCACACAACATTGTTGAATCTCATAAACACGTGGAGTGAAAGAATACAAATACAAAAGACAATATTTATGTAATTCACTACTTATCTCAAATGAGAAATGGAATCACTTCTAGATTGCATTGAGTACGATGGAGGGTAAGGAGTCCTAGGAATATTGAGTCTTTAAAGGAGTTGCTGGAAATATTTCATACATCAAACTGAGTAGTGGTTAATATGGTTAATACATAAATATCATTGAATTGCATGTTTAAGATTTGTCAACTTTACTATACTTACATACATACATATTATAGCTCTAGTTAGAAAGGCATATTTTTATGAAGAAAAAGAGGAAAAAGGAAAAGAATTTTAAAAAAAGAAAAAAGAAAACAAAAATATTTTAGGGATTATTTCTATAAAATTCTTATTAAGCCATTTTTAATGTAAATGTGGATCCTACAGTTGATAAAATTGGCAAGTCTCCTTCTTTGAAACTATCCCTGTTCAGGATTATTTGGGTATGTTATTTATTCCACACGGATATCTAATTATCTCCAAACCTCAATAATTAATCCTTTGTGGGTACTTTCACATTAATATATAAGTCACTGTGCCACTTGCACAATTTAATATGGAGCACATCCCTCCAGAGCAACTGACATCTAGTCCTCAAAAGCTAGCACGCTGATGAGTAATCAGACTGTTCCTTGCAAAGTTCATGTGGGTACAACTGAAGTGGGGATATTTTCATTGTAGTCAATGTAATTTCAACTTCTTGATGTTTAAAACAGCAGTCCTGATTATCTAGTAATTGTGGGACCCAGAAAGAGAAAAACTGTAATGATATGTTATTGTTGTTGTTAGATGCTTTCAAGTCATATCTGACTCACAGCGACCCTCATAGGGTTTTCAATGGTTGATTCTTTCAGGATTGCCTTGGGAGTCTATTGTCACATCTTTCTCCCATTTTTTGTGGTGCTGGGAATCGAACCCAGGACCTCAGTGACTGCAGAGTGGCGCTCTACCAACTGAGCTAAATCCCAGCACCACATGATTTAGAGAATATTGTACTTAAGTTATAGGAAAGTCATTGTCAGTCAGCTTTGCATTGTTGTTGTTAGGTGCCATCGAGTTGGTATTCGACTCATAGCGACCCTGTGCACAATAGGCAAAACACTATTGTCAGTGCTTCTCTGCTGTTCATAGGATTTTCAATGTCAGATTGATTTTGGGGAGTGGGTTCCCAGGTCCTTCTCCCAAGCTTACAGTATCTGGTGTTCCCAGGAAGTCTCCCATCCAAGTACTAACCACGCCTGACTCTGCTTAGCTTCTGAGATCTGAGTAGATCAGATGCCACAGGGCTATGGCGGCAGGCACCTTTGCATTATTTCAATGAAATATCTGAGGCAGTCTACTTAGGAAGAAATGGTTGTTTTAGCTCATAGTTTTGGTGGTTCAAGTCCAAGATCAGTCA
This sequence comes from Pedetes capensis, assembly GCA_007922755.1. Taxonomy (NCBI): domain Eukaryota; kingdom Metazoa; phylum Chordata; class Mammalia; order Rodentia; family Pedetidae; genus Pedetes; species Pedetes capensis. Next base: position 14,695 of record VMDO01032119.1, read on the forward strand.
GCCCCATTTGTCTCAGCATCTGGCAAGGATAGCATCTCATGGTGGGAGTGTGTGTTGGAGTGAGTGCTCACGTAATGAGCCACATAATGAGCCAGAAATGGGGGGCAGGCAGAGATCGGGGTTCTATAATTCCCTTTGGATGACTGAGTGACATCCAATAAGGCTTTAATAATTAAAAATCCACTGCTCCTCCCAATACTATCACCTTGGGAACTAAGTCTTTACATGTGGACCTTCAGGAGACACTCATCCAAACCACAACAGCCTATCACTGTTAACTTGCTATGATCACAGTTTCTTCTAAGATCTCCATTGTATTGAGAGGACAACCCAAGAACAATGCAAACTTTACCTTTCAGATTCTGTTATAAGAGACAGAAGGTAAGATTTGGAATTTAGAGAGAAACAAAGGCCACAATTCTGTAACTTGTGTCCAGGTACATGGCCAGAGATCTCAGGCAGAGGGCTACACAGTTTCTGGAGCAATGCCAAAAAATCAGCAATCTTAGTGCTAAAGTGAACATTGACAATGGCCCTACAATCTTTGTTTCCATAGGAACTACTCAGCCCTCAAGTATGTAGAAGAGCTCTGGTTTTTTTTTTTTTTCTGAAAAAAAATCTTATTGGGACATTTCCCAGTAGACACGGATACTCCAATGGTTTGATTACTTGTTTGTATAAGATTTAGCATCTACCATATTTACAGTGAGGAAAATCATTTTGGAGAATCAAATAATTTGGCAAGTTTTTAGCATGGTATCCATTTGGAAATGAAAATATCATAGGATTAAGTTAGAAGATATTACATGCAATTTAAGAATCCTAAACCCCTTTTCAAACTTATTTCATGCATTGTCTTTAAAAAAATTAACCAAGAAAATTTTTATATAATAAAATACAATCATCAGGACCCATAGTAGGAAATCCTACACAGGCAAAGGCAGGCTTCCTAGAGGAAAGGATATTTAAATTGACAAAGGCAATTAGGGTTAATTTAGCAGTGTTAGAAACTGAACTATTACAAAGGTTCTCAGAAGGACAAAGATATCTAATGTCTTTCCAAATAATTCCTAAAGATCAGATAAATCTTCAGGTGAATCTATTTTTTAAAACATATTTAGGGATTGAATTCAGGGCTTCACACATACTTTGCAAGTGCTTTACCACTAGGCTGCACCCCAACCCATTTTTTTTTTATTTTTAATCTTGAGACAAGGTCTCCCTAAATTATTCAGGCTGCTTCTAGGCTCTAATCTGTTATCCTCCTGCCTCAGCCCCCTGAGTCACAGGGATTACAGGCATGAGCCACTGCATCAGGCTTTAAATCTACTTTTTAAAAACGTTAATGCTTTCATAAGAAAGGAACCTATTATACATTGGAGTCTATCTTGGGTGTTTTTGGACAAAGGACATACAGCACTGATGCATTCAGACATGCTCTCTGAATTCCACTCTACTGCATTTTGGCCTGTTCAATAGGATTTACTTCAAAATGTATCTGTCTTGCAAGATGGCTAACAATTTTGTTGGCTATTGTTAGCTACTATTGAGTAGCAATTTTGTGCTTTGTGCTACATTTGGCACAGAATTATTCTCACTAGAATAATCTGTAAGTAAGTCATCTATTTTATCAAGAAACATAAAGCAGAAGGAAACCATACCATTTGCCCATGGGCATACATATAGCACGTAGAATATAGGGGAATAATCCTGTCACTGACTCCAAGGCTGGGACTATTTTCCCACATCTATTGCACATTTCTGGATCTCTAGCAATTGATGTGGAACAATTGTATTTATCTTTTCAACTCCTATGAAACAGACTACATTTATGGCTTTTATAGGCAGCAATGTGTTAAGAACATAGCATGTACCAGGCCTTGTATTTGTTGTTTTATAAACACTATACCATTTTATTTTCAAGTCCTGTGAGTAAATATTTTACCTTTATTGTAAATAGTGACAAACAACTCAGAAACATAAAGTGCAGAAAGTTAGGAACAGTGAGAGTTTAGATTGGATCTTGGGTGGTTTGATACTAAACTCTTATGTTTTCTCCAGCTATTCAAAAAGCATGACTTCTGATACATCTCTTAACAGAATTTTTTTAAAATTAATAATACATATATTTAAATAAAAGTAAATGTCTCAGTGACAGAAGATTTAATTCAATGTGTTAAAGAAACTTACAACTTATTCTGAGAGGTGGCTGAGATAACACAACACACAGAGATGTGAATTAACATATCCTAGAAATTAAGGATAGGTGTTAGAGCTGAGATAGAAAAGGACATAAACAAACTCAGGTTTGAGAGATGACTACCAGGTGGCAGATAAGATGCTTCTTTGGGTATGTAGCTTTATGAGACAGCAACAAAAGTTTAGTTAGAAAAAAGTTACCCTAGTGTTTGGCTCTGAAGAAGAGAAGCCATTATTGGAAGACAGAAGCCCTTTGGAGCCCTAGATAATGAATACAAGATAATAATACAAAAGAAAGACACCTGTTCTACATGGAGGATTTTCTAGATGGAAGAAAACTACAAAATCATTAGGTTAACTTTTGTTGTTATTGTTAGGTGCTATCAAGTCAGAATCCTACTCATAGCGACCCTACATGCAATAGGCAAAACACTACTCTCAGTGCTTCTCTGCCATTTGTATGGTTTTCAATGCTGGATTGTTTTTTGGGAGTGGGCTGCCAGGCCTGTCTCCCAAGCCTACAGCACCTGGTGTTCCCAGGTGATCTCTCATCCAAGTACTAACCAGGCTAGACTCTGCTTAGCTTCCCAGATCTGATGGGATCAGATGCCACAGTGCTATGGCTGCAGGATAGATTAACTTTACACACATGAAAATAGAGACAAAAAGATTAATACCATTCCCAAGATCAAAGAGCTTACTAAGTATTATAACTTAAGTCTCCTTTCCTCAGCCCAGTGATTTCCTGTGGACAGCACGCTAGAGTGCTTGGTTTGGGGGTGGAACTAGATGACACTGGTGCCAGGAGATATTTACGATTTTTAACACACAAAGGAATGGTGCTGTGCCATGAGTGCATTTTCAGCTCAGGCCATGAAATGCGAATCTTCTTAGTGGGTGGTACTAACAATTTTGTTCTTTTGTTTCAATGAGCTGAGAGAGATGTTGCTCATGACAGAGGTAAATGTTGTCAGACAAAAGAGAACATAGACTGAAAGCCGCAGTTTAGAAAAGAAGAGCTTGAGGGGAAAAACGGGGTCTCTCTCACCTACATAGCAGGTTACTTAATGAGAAAAATATATCAACACTTCATAGAGAATATTATAGAAAATTAGAGGAAATTATGAAAGAACTAAGAGAGTTTTATATTTAGGGATTGTAGTTGAAGCAAGTGAATAAACCAATACAAAATGTGTTAAATAGGAATGCTAAAGCAAAAAAGTAATATGCTCATTTCAATCCCCAGCCTTAGGTCTGCAATATTTCTAAAGCTAGAAATCTAGATTTGCAGGAGACTGAAAACAGGAAAGAAGAGAATTTCTGAAATCTATTAAGAAAAATGAACAGTAGTAGCTTACAAAAGAATACATCTTGTATAAATGTAACTGCATGGTTATTACTGAGTTAGAAAAAAAGTTATTGAAATTCAATTATTTTAATTTAGGGTCACCAAAAACATACATAAAAAAGAACTTGGGAACAGTTTTGGGGGGAGACGATTGCAGGAACAATGGATTGAACAGGACAAGTAACTGTGAGGTGTGTCTCTAGCAGAAAGAGTGAGTCTGAGCTCTTAGATATTGTTCACGAAAGCTCTGTCTGCCTCTGAGGTGGGCTGAGGAGGCAAAGTCACAAGCACCCGAGGTTCTGCGATGGCACTGTATTTCCTGCATAATGTGCTACAAGTAATTTTATTCCAGATGCTGATTTCTTTTCTTCTTGTAAATTAAATGAAGTTGTTCATCCAGAGTATAGATACACTATTGGAGTATTTGGGTCTCATTTGCCTTTTATACTAAGACCAGAGGTGTCAAAGCCAGAAAAGCAGCTTCTCTCTATGTTCACTCTCTCACCTGACAATTCAGTGTTATCTGATTGACGGAATTTTTGTTGTGCTCTATGTTACACTTTACGATACCAGTCCAACATTCTATTCTGTGTTCTGATAGAGATGAATTATTCATGAGTTACACAATGCTCATCTGATTATTCATTTAAATGGGAAGACTATAAAACAATTTCAGTGATCCTTTGATTTTAAAATAAGATTATTCTAGCATGTTATTAATGAAGTTTCAAATAATGACATTAAAAGAATGAATTTTATAGTGAAGAGCTAATGAGTTCATTTTAATATGATATTTGTTTCGTAGATAACAGGAAATTTAATACACATGAGTAAAAAATATCTCAAAAGCTAGAAATCTGGATTTGTAAATTATTGATGCTAGAAGAACAAATGGATTCTCTTGTGGAAAAATAAAAAATAAAACAGAAATAGAGTATGGGGAGAGAGATGGAATTCTTGCATTTTGTACAGAAATAAAAAGAAGACTTAGAAAAAGGAACAGGGAGAAAGGTCTAAAATATCTGTGTCTATGTTTTAAGTAGCTGTAAATAAAATCTTTAATTAAAATGATGAATAAATCTTAAATCAAGAGG
>VMDO01032120.1:0-19333 GCA_007922755.1 Pedetes capensis
AGAGGACACTCTAGGAACCAATAAAGATGTGATAGGAAATAATCTAACCAATAGGTGCACGAAGGAACTGAGAAGACAGTTTTCAAAGGAAAGAATACAAATGGCCAATAGTCATATGAAAAAATGTTCAATATCCTCAGCCATTAGGGAGATGCAAATCAAATCTATACTGAGATTACAACTCACTCCAGACAGAATGGCTACCATCAACAAAACAAACATGAACAAATGCTGATGAGGATGGGAGGATGGACCTCTTTTACACTAATGGTGGGACTGTAAACTAGTAGAGCCATTATGAAAATCAGTATGGAGGTTCCTCATGAAACTAAAAATAGAACTACCATATGATCCAGCTATACCACGTCTGGGTATATATCCAAAGGAAGCTAAGTCATCCTACCAAAGAGCTACCTACTTTTCCATATTTACTGCAGCACTCTTCACAATTGCAAGGACATGGAATCAGCCCAAATGTCCTTCAACAGATGAATGGATTAAAAATGTTGTATGTATACACAGTGGCATATTATTCAGCAGTAAAGAAGAATTAAATTATATTTTTTACAGCAAAATGTATCAATCTGGGGGTTATCATTTTAAGTGAAATAACCCAGACTCAAAAAGAAAAATACCATGTTTTCATTTATATGTGGAAACTTGATCTACCTTAAAGAAAGAGAGAATTATATGAATATAAGATTAGAAAATACAAGATTACACCTAGGGAAGAGGATGGAGACTAGTGGGAACAAGAGGGAGATACAATAAGCTATAGGAGGAGAAGGCACAATGTAGAGGAATAAAGAGGGGGAGAACAAATGCAAAATATAGGATGCAATGGTATGAAAACTCCATAACGAAACTCACTATACTGTATGCAATAAAAACTTCATACTGTAACTCATAAATATATACAAACATTACACATTAATCAAAAATTTGAAAAGGTTTAAGTAGCCAGAATTATTAACTATTCAGTATGCACGAACTAAAGTATCACATTGTACCCCATAATATGTACAATTAAAATGCTAATTAAAAGAAAAGAAGTAATGGGAATCCTAACCGCATTGAAAATCAGAAAGGCAACCAAGAGAACGGAGCAAAGCATTTGGCAACTTTAACCTTGGCTTCCTGGCCAGAAACAGGAAGGTCCATGCTGCAACCACGCAGTAAGCCACTAAGTGCAAATATCCCTAGTAATAACAGCAGACAGGTAGTCCTAACTGCAGACAAAATTATGGTTCTTACAAGCTTTAAATACAGTTCAGAGACTTGATTTAACAGTGATTCCTTTGCTCCATAGAAAATATTTACTCTGTACCTCCCTCATCCTCTAGCATTCAACCCCCCCACACTAGCCACTGCTAAATACCATCTTAGCTTAGGAGTTTGCAGAGAGATCTAGAAGCCAGACTCCTTTAATCATCTCTTTATTACTTATCTGAATTTCTATCGAATTCTGACACAATGAAGAAATTATGAGCAAATTCTTTCATGTTTATAGTAACCATGATTGTATGTTCTCAAATGTAGATGCACAAAAAGGAGGTAGTGTACAATGTTAATTTTTTGAGAAATCTGTCATGGTTATACAAAGTATTTGCTATTTGATACAGTAATTAGAGTAAAGAATAAATCACACCTTTGCAGGTTAGATAGAGCTATTAGGCAAGCTATACCTATTGCTAACTAATTACTGAAGTGAAAGGATGGTTCCTCAACAGTGTACATTTTTTCATAATTACAGCTCTGGGTAGCATTTATCTTAATTAGAAATGTTCAGTTCATAGACATTTATAGTGCATCATCCCTCTTCTGATATTCAGAAGTATTATGGATGCTGTTTTGTCTCAGAAGTTGAAGGTTAGGCAGACAACTAAGTAATGAACAAAAATCTGGGGGGATTTGCATATATCAAATATTTTTTCACAATTATAAAAATTTTCTTTAGAAAATATGTTCAAACACTTGTCTATTTCAAGACAGATCAAGTATTTTTGTAAACTATAATAGAGTGTGTACAATCACATTTCTAGTGAGGATGCTGAATATTAGGAAAAGCCATAATCATTATTCAAATCATTGCAGGGGAATTGTGACTACAAAAATACTTATTAACTGCTAGCTTCCTATTGCTACTGCAACAAGTTACAAAAAATTTAATATCCTAAAATTATGCAAATGTATTTTATTACAGTTAAGGAAGTCATAAATCTAAAATCGCTCCCAGTGAATTAAAGTGAATATGTCAGCTGGGCTCCATTACTTCTGTGAACTCCAGGGGATTACCTGATATCTTACCTTTTTCAGGTTCCAAAGGCTGACTTCATTTCTTGTCTCATGACCCTCCTTCCTTCATCTTCAGTGCCTGCAATAATGAGCTAAGTTGTTCTCATTACATTTCCATTTCTCTGGTTCTCCCTCCTCTCCCTTGATCTTGCGTTTTTAAAGTTCCTTGGGCCAATCTGGATAATCTTAGCATATCAAGGTCAGCTGATTTGTTGTCCTTGTTAGGTGCCCTGGAGTCCTATCGGACGCATAGCAATCCTCATAGGGTTTTCAATGGCTGATTGTTTTGGGATTGCCTCGGGAGTGGATTGCCATGTCCTTCTCCCATTTTTGTGGTGCTGGGAATTGAAGTCAGGACTGCAAAGACTGCAAAGCAGCACTCTACCTACTGAGCTAAATCCCAGGCCGGTCAAGCTTAATTCCATCTGCAACCTCAATTCTCCTTTGGCAGGCCATCTAATGGATTCATAAATTCTGAGGAGTAGGATATGGACGTACCTGCATGGGACATTTTTCTCCCTACCACACTGAGCAGAATCACTTTTAAAATTTTATTTTGTAAGAATGCAAAAAGAAGACATTTGCATTATTGAAATTTGAGGGATCAAGGAAAAAATACACCAATAAATAAGTATCCTGTCCTCCATGTACACAATACGTGACTATAAAGTTTGAATGACTAAATAATTTCCATAGGTATATATGCTTGCAGCTGTACCACTGTGGCATCTGATTTAATCAGATTTCAGAAGCTACCCAGGGTCAGGCCTGGTTAGTACTTGGATGGGAGACCACTTGGGAACACCAGATACTGCAGGCTGGGGGATGGACCCAGCAACCCACTCTCCAAAAAACAATCAGCCACTGAAAATGTTATGAATAGCAGAAAAGCTTGACAATAGTGTTTCATCTGTTGTACACAGGGTCACTATGCATCAGACACTGACTCGAGGGCACTTAACAAAAGCAACAACATCAAGAACAACAACATAAGTGTATATAACATTTCACTTGAAAATGTGTATTTTCCATCCAAAGAATCATCATGGGAAAATATTTGCCAATATTAAATAAACATTTGAGAAATCTTCTTCTGAACTTGTAATCTCTCAGTTTTTGCTCATAACCTTTCATTAAAATTCCCTACGTAATGAAATATTGTCAATATTTGGAGAAACATTTTATATTTGGAAACAAATATAATTTTTGAATTATAGCTGGTCAAAATGTGACATTTCCCAAATTCTACTATATTCTATTAGTTACATCATTGATAATTTTGTCCAAAACACATATGATCATGAACTAATAAGGCTAACTCTAAAGGCAATCCACATGCACACACATGTATCCATACAAAACATTAGATGAAAACCCAGTAAGATATTACAATCATTCTATAAGTTCTGTTTTCCCTTTTTAAGAACCACTTTATTCATTCATATATTATACAGTTCATTCATTGAGAATATAGTCCCTTTATATGAAAGCCCAGAATAGAAAAAAATCTACAGACACAAAATATAAATTAGTTGTTGCCTAGGGCTAGGCTGAATGGAGAAATGATGGAATACGTGGTAATATCTAAGAGTTATAGAGTCTTTTATAAATAGACAAACTATTCTAAAATTGACTATGGTGATGGTTTCACACACCTGTGAATCTATTAAACACCATTTCTCTAAGTTTTAATTTGTATATATGAATTTAGTACTTTTGTGAGTATTTATGAAATTAGCTAAATAGTGACATTATTGAAACATGTTAAACACTTAGAAACTTCCCATTGCTTATGTTTTCTAGTTTTGTTTGTTTTCCATATTTTTAAAATTGTTTTTGAGATAAGATCTTGCTATGTTGACCCAGGTGGGTCTCTAAACATGATCCTACTGCCTCAGCCTCCTGAGTGCTCTGATTAGAGTGCCAACCTGTCCCCTAGTTTTATATGCATCCTTTATATGTATTTTCTTGGCCATATTGATTTTAAAGAGTGACTATTCAATAAATAAAAGCAAGTAGAAATTGCTCTAGAATGAAGATATGCATGGTGAGTCTATTTAATTCAAACATAGCATACAAAGAAATCTTTTTCTGCTACTTTCTCTGCATTTATTGCTTGAGTTTAAACTGGGGTGTGTGTGTATGTATGTGTGTGTGGTTGTCATTATTGTTTTGGTTTGATTTTGGGTTTTCTATTTATTTCTTTTTATTTTTTGAAAGAACTACTCACTGTGTAGCTCAGGCTGGCCTCAAAGTTATGATCCTCCTGCTTTAGCCTCCAGAATGCTGGGATTACAAATGTGTGCCATCATGCCACACTCTTAATCTATTTATAAGTGTTCTCAGAGTGGGTTGTCCTTTTGCACCTTTTTCTGTAGATTGAATTCATTCATGCTAATATTTTCATTCTATTTCTCAAACATCTCTAGTAATAGAAAAACCACTTCTTAAGCAGCAGGCAACTCTTTTGGTATTATTGTAAATTGTTAGTCTTTATTGAGGTCAAATCAGTCTTCTTACAGCTTCTTACCATTAGACTATATTTGCCAGTAGAGATCAATTCCCTCATCCTTCTGGAGGCCTCACTGGCTCATTTTTCTATTATATGATGATATATGTAAGAATATGTACAATTTTAAGTCATCACAAATCCACAGAGAAGTTGAAAGGGCACAGAATGCTTTTTCAGAACCCCTAGAATCTTAATGTATATTTCTTAAATTGTGTACATAACTACAATACAAACAGCACAATCAAGAAGTTAATATTAATACAGCACTATCATTTAATTCTCAGGCTCCATTTAAACTTATGTTTCATCATTTACCTCATAATGTATACAACAACAAAAGAATCCTGTTCAGAATCATGTACTATCTTTAGTTGTCATATCACTTTAGTATTTTTCAGTATACAACAATTCCTCAAGTTGTTCCTTGACTGTTCTGATCATGATACTTTTGAAGATTATAAGCCATTTATTTTATTCACTGTCTTCTAGATTGGGCTTGTCTAATACTTCCCAAAGGTTATATTCAGATAGACATCTAGTCTATGTTCTATTAGTTCTTTTCACTACATTATAATAGGTAGCTTAAATAGGTAGCATTTGACTTCAATTAATCTCATTTTGATTGCTTGACTAAAGTAGTCTTCTCTGCAAAGTTAATTAACATTTATAACTTATTAGGATTTTATATGTAATATGTCACTATACTATTCTACAACCAATTTTCAATTAAGCCATGCCTTTATTTAAGTGTTTCTTATTTTTTCAATGGGTTATAATCTGTTTCTATCAATTATTTTGATGCTTATGTACTCACAGCTTGCCACTGGGAACCCCTTTCAAACTGGCTTCTGTATCCTTTTTATATGTCATCATTATTCATGGAGTAACTCTTATTTGCTGGTAGATGAAAATGTTCCAGGTCGATTTTGTATATTCTGGGCCTCAGCTTGTAGCTTTTTAACAACTCATTACATATTTCAGGGAACTGATGTGTAGAAGGATTACTATGGTACCTTATTTAGTTGTAAAAGTCCAAAGTCAGTGAGCTGGCAAGGTCAGATATTATGAGGGCCCTCTTCTGGTTGCAGCCTTTTGTTTTTTTACTGTAACCTCATTTTCCTCACTCATTCCTAAGAGTATATACCAAACTCAACAAGGGAATGAAAAGAAAAAGCATGGAGTAGAGAAGGGGAGGATGGAGAATGAGAGAGAGGGATGTTCAGACTCTTCTTCCTACTGACATAAATCAGAATATCTAGGGGTAAAATCCGGCTGGGATTTAGCTCAGTTGGTAGAGCACTGCTGCAGTCTCTGAGGCCCTGAGTTCAATTCCCACCACTGCAAAAATGGGAGAAGGCCCTGGCAATCCACTCCCAAGGCAATCCCAAAACAGTCAGCCATTGAAAACCCTATGAGGGTCGCTATGAGTCGGATACCGACTTGACGGCACCTAACAACAACAACAACAAGGGGTAAAATCCAGTTTGTTTCTCAGTCACTCAACCAAGTCACTTATTTATTTTTGAATATATGTGTTCAATGATTACCATGCATCAGAGCTATAAGATGATAGAAATACATCAGTGACCATAATATGGAAACAGAAACGGCTTCATATAGCATACATCTAGGAAAGGAAGAAAAACAAACAAATAAACCCCCCCCAAAAGTATGGTAAGTTCCTAACTTCTTATATTTATTTTAGCATGTGATAAATGCTATGGAAATGTATTAGAGAAGGTTAGAGGACTCAGGGTACTGTGTGTGTGTGTGTGTGTGTGCGTGTGTGTGTTTGTAGAGATGTTGAAAATTCAATTCAGCTGTTAAATTAGGATTTTCTGAGATAGCTCCATTGAGGGGATTAGCCATCCAAACACAGGATGCAAAACATTCTGGGCAGGAGTATCCAAATACAAAGTACACAGGACAAGGGTATATTTGATGTGCTCAGGAAATAACGCAGAAGCCACTGTGGCTGGGGAAGATTGATCAAAAGATGAGCAGTGGAAGATGAAGTCAGAGAAGGAAAAAATGGTATGAGTAATATGGGACTTTGTAAATCATTGTAATGAATTGACTTTTAATCAAAGGGGTAAAATTGAAGAGTTTTGAGCAGCATGGCTACATGATTTCATTTAGGTTTTAATAGGATAACTATCGTTTGGGTTTAGTTTTTTGCTTGTACATTTATTCTCCTTACTTTGTGAGGGCAGACTGTGGGGGTCCATTGGAGATACAAGAAGACTAGATAAGAGTAGCTGATCTCATATAGGAGGGAGAATGGAAGCTCAAAGAAGCGTCAAATAAGTGAGGCCAGTGAAAAGTATTGGGATTTGTATGCATTTTGAAGGAGGTGACAGAATTGCCTTCTAATACAATCCTTTTCTTTAGAATCAGTGCTGATAAATATTTTTGAAAGTATCCTATTTTCTGCATTCCCAGATTCACCTGAAAGCTTGTTCTAAGAGTCTCATTTTGGGGAATTCACATCACCACCCTCTTCTCACACCTTGCCTATATAAATATTCTGTTTTAGGTGTACTTTCTTTTATAGTCATTGCCTGTTCTCTTAGCTTTTTTTTTTTTTTTTTGAAATTTTACTTCCTACCTTCTAAGAACACTGTCTTTCATGTGTCTGTCAGTTTGCCATACTGTAGGGACTTACATGTTGCTTTGATGCTGAAAGCTAAGCCACTGGTATTACAGATACAAGAAGGGTAACACATAGTGGACAGGTTTCAGCTGAGCTTCCAGACTAAGATAGAGTAGGGAGGAGGAAGTGACAGGCAATTCCCAAAATAGTTAGCTCAATACATTTTTTTCACAAACATAAACGGTGACTATTACACATGAAACTCACCAGACAGAACATACAGGAACAAAATTGAATACATTTGTGGAAAGAGAAAACAGAAAAGCTCAATGTCAAATGCCAAAACAAGACCAGGTGCTGACTGTGGATCAGACCATCAACTACTTATATGCAGGTTCCAACTGAAACTGAAGAAAAGTAGAACAAGTGTACAAGAGCCAAGGTATGACCATAAGTATACCCACCTGAGTTCAGAGACAACCTCAAGAAGAGATAATGATTAAAGGTCAGATGAGTTGTGTCATGACATCAAAGACATCATTCATTAGGAAAGCAAAAGGTTATTAAAAAGACAGGAAAAATGATAAGAAAATACAAGTTAAAAGAGACTCCAAAACTTTCCATCAAATATTGAGCAGCTATATCAAAAAGAAGACAAGACAAAGTTAAAGAACTAATCAGAAGATTTCAAAGGTCAGTTGGAGAAGATAAAATCAAATATTATAATTATATGTGCAAATAATTGCATATACAAAACCAAAATGGAAGAACAAGCTCTCTTTTTCTCAAGCTTAAAGAATTGAAGAAAAAATTCAAGTCTTGAAGGGCAATAGTGAAGAATTCTGCAGGTAAAATATTAAATGACTCGGGAAACATGAAAAGAAAATGGGAAGAATACACAGAGTCATTATCCCAAAAAGAATTGGTGGGTGGGCAACGATTTCAAGAGGTTATATATGATCAATAACCAATGGTACTAAAGAATTAAATGGAAGCCTGCTTGAAGGAACTGGCAAAGCAGAAGGCTCCAGGAATTGATGGAATACCAATAGAGATGTTTCAACAAACAGATGCAGTGCTAAACATGTCCACTTGTTTATGTCAAGAGATTTGAAAACAGAAACCTGACCATCTGACCTGAAAAGATCCATGTCTGTGCCTATTCCCAAGAAAGGGGATCCAGTCGAATGCAGAAATTATTGAACAATACCATAAATATATCATGCAAGTAAAATTTTGCTAAAGATCATTCAAAAGCAACTGCAGCAGTATATTGAAAGGAACTGCTGGAAAATCAAGCCATATTCAGAAGGCGTAGAACCAAGGGCATCATTGCTGACGTCAGATGGATATTAGCAAAAAGCAGAGAACACCAGAACATCTATCTATATTTTATTGACTATGCAAAGGCATTTGACTCTGTGGATCTCAATAAATGATGGATAACATTGTGAAGAATGGGAATACCAGAGCACTTAGTTGTATACATGAGGAATCTTTACATGGACCAAGAGGAAGTTGTTTGAACAGAACAAGGAAACACTGCCTGGTTTAATGTCAGGAAAGGTGTGTGTCAGGTATGTACCCTTTCACCATACTTCTTCAATCTCTATGCTGAGCAAATAATCCTATAAGCTGGATGTTATGAAGAAGAATGTGGTATCAAGATTGTAGGAAGTCATTAACAAGCTGTGTTGTGTAGATTACAAAACATTGCTCTCTGAATATGAAAAGGATTTGAAATATCTACTGATGAAGATCAAAGAACAGAGCCTCCAGTATGAATTGCACCTCAACATCAACAAAACAAAAGTTCTTACTAGTGCATCAGTAAGCATTTCATGATAAATGGAGAAAAGATCGAGCCTGTCCAAGATTTTGCCTTACTCAATTCTACAATCAACATCCATGGAAGCAGTAGTCAAGAAATCAAAAGACATATTGCACTGAGAAGAAAAGCTGATGCAAAAGACCTCTTTAAATAATTGAAAAATAAGGTTGTCACATTGAAGATAAAGGTGTGTCTGACTCATACCATGGTATTTTCAGTTGCATCATATGCTTGTGAAAGTTGGACAGTGAATAAGGGAAATAGGAGAAGAATTGATGCTTTTGAATTATGGTGTAGATACAAATATTGAATATACTGTCGATTGCCAAAAGAACCTTCAGATCCATCCCAGATGAAGTACAAAAGGAGTGCTCCTTGGAAGCAAGGACAGCTAGACTGCATCTTACATATTTTGGACATATTGTCAGGAGGAATCAATCCCGGGAAAAGGACATCATGTTTGGGAGAGTAGCAAGTCAACAAAAAAAGAAGACCCTCAACAAAATGGACTGACACAATGTCTGCAACAATGAGTTTAAACATAAAAGAGATTTTGTGACTGGCACAGATCTGAGGAGGGTTTCATTCTGTTGTACATAGAGTTGCTATGAATTGGACCTGACTTAGCAGCACCTAACATCAATAACAAGGACATTGTGCATCAAGATGCATCAAGTTCATGGTTTTCCTGCATTATAAATATCTGGCATACTTGCTAAAAATATAGATTATGTGCTCCATCAACCCAACTTTGGACCCAGGTGGCCTACAATTTTAACCCACTCTTCAGAAGAAGCTAAGGAATATTTGTGATTATACTTCATTCTTGTCAACAAGTATTTCCTGATTTTAGCAGAAAATGACATCTAGCAAATCTCCTTTGATAACAATATCTTGTCTTTTTGAAATTGTAAGCATGTGTGGTTTCTCTCCAATTGTATCAAAAAGTCTAATTCTGTTCTTTCAACTTAAAGCACAAATCTGTGCCTTTGTTGGCACTCCTATCCAGGTGTTTTAAATATTTTTTTCAGCACTGGGGCATTGAGCCTATTGTCTAACACATTCTACCAAGCACTCTATACCACTGAACTGAACCTCCAGCCCCCTTTGTTATTCTTTATCTTGAGACGGTCTTGCTAAGTTTCATAGGCTGCCTCTGGCCTGATATTTGGTTATCTTCCTGTCTCAGCTTCTAAAGGAGCTGGTATAATAGACATATGACATGACATCTGGCTAAATTTTCTTACATTTATTCAATAACTATTTATGGCATAGTTTATGTCCAAATCCAAGATAAATCTTATTAACATAAAATACTTGTCCCTAGGGGGCATAGAGCCAAGTGATAATGAATTTTTAGTGGAAGGAACACTGCTCTGCGTTGTTTCACATTGTGTGGAAGCATTTAATAAATATTATCATAATGAATAAACAAACTCATCTGTTCTTATCACAGAAACCATCCTAATTTTTTTTCTAAATTCAGGCAAATCATACTCTGTTATATGTATTCATAATTCTATTCTAAAGCAAGTTTCTTTTTTAAATATAAAGAAGAAATTCTCACTGATCTTAGGAAGTAACAAATACAATGAGACTGAAATTTTGTCAAGTTTTCCTTAGACCAGAGATATCTGGATCATGTATTTTCTCTTCTCAGACTTTTACTGGCATTTGTGTGTTGCTGGTTTCTAAGCATTGATTAGAGCTGGAGGCAGGAACAACCACTTGCCATTATTAAACAAGTTAATTTATCCCAGTAAGTATGATTAATGTAGGGGCACAATTCCCTTGTTAACAGTCTCAAGGAGAGAACCAATGCCCCCTGCACCCACACTGATTACCTAAGTCCCTAATAAGCAAGGATCATTGGTTTAACTGTCTTACATGACAATGGGAAGGCACTGTAAAGCGTACTAAGCTCTTCATTATTTAGTCTTTCAAAGAAAAACAAAATGGTGGTAGAGAGTGTTTTATTTGTTTCTTCAAGCAGTATGTATTAATTTGTGATAAGATGTTCAGACTAGGAAGAAAAAGCAACAATAAAGCATGCATTAAACTGATTCCACTTCTCAAAGAGTACTATAGTCATAGTACAATTGAGCAAAAAAGCCAATCTTTAAGCATGAAGATTCATTTTAAAATTTTTTACTAAAGGAAATTGATGTAATGCAGATCAAAACTGTGCTAGTTCAAGAAAAATGTGCAGTGCAAATTGCTGTTCAAACTACCTAACACCAATAGCTTGCATCCAGGACCTCCAGCTCACCTGTGATTTATGTGTCTGCGCAAAATAGGCACAATACTCCGAAAAAATAAAAATCGAGAGCTCTTCCAGAAGTTATTCCAGTAACAATGATGGTGGAACTTGATCGTTTCTATTTAAAGTGTGTGCACTTTAAAATACATGGTATGTGGTATTCTGAACTAGAGAAGTTTAAAACACAATCCATTAGAGTTGAATTACATAAGCCTTCAATCATCAAGGGACTGAATTCTGTATGAGGATATGGCTAATGTCAAAAGAAGAGTGACAGGGACAGTTTTTATAATGTGTTTCAGGAAAAGAACTGTAGCTAATATGAGTCTGCAGGAAGACTTCCTCTGACAAAGAGCAAATGGAATCAAATTGGGGTAAATACCCTATATATGCAATGACAAAGGAAAGTAAGTGGAAAATTATACCCTTTGCACTTAACTGTATCTAAAAGAAACCACCAGTCTGTGCAGAGAGGGCTATTTAGTCTGGCAGTTCCTAAGGCTGTAATTTTTGTCTTGTTTTGTTTGCTACCTTAATCTGAGATTCTCTGGAAAATAAACTAAAGGGATTTTTTAAAACAGAACTTACTTTCCTATGTTCCCTGCAAATATAATAGAATAAAAGCTGTGTCTCTTCATTTTCCCTGAGTGGTATTTGATTTGGATCTTTTGTACCTTTATTAAAACTCATTGTGACATTTGCCATCACTGTGTAGGTATGGGTTTGTGAGATTAGTAATTCAGAAATAATTTATTTGCATCTAGACAATGTCTTCAGTTCATGGAGCTGAATATAAATTATACCTCATGTTATAGATAAATGGATTGATGAACTAAGGGTTTTCTTAGATGTCTATGACAAAAAAAAGCTTCCACAGGAGAGTAAGCCAATCAATTATGTTTTCTCTCTGAAATTAAAATGTTAAAATATTAAATGCTTATGTTTTTCTCTCCTGGGATATCACAATACCTTTCATCAGTTTTTCCTCTCTTCCAGTAATTTTTCCAGGATATATATTTTGAAATTCATATTGAGAAATGTTATTCCACTTCCTAACTTCATCAGTGGTTTCTTATTTATATTACAATAAGGACCCAAATTTACTCAAGGAGTAGTTTTACCTCCTTATCTGTGCAGACTCACTTTGTGCCATATTTCCTTTAACAATGTCACTCCAGCTCCTCTGTCCTTCCAGATTTTCCTAAGGTCCTTCATCCTGTCAGGCTGGACATTTTAAGATATTGTATATTCTAACTGCAATTGGCACGTTTATCATCAGATAGTCCTTTGGAATGGACTTTGCCTAGGACCTCTTTAAAGAAGACTTACCTAACACCTCCTCTAAAACTAGATTAATGTAATTTACATTTCTATGTGTGATTGTTCAATAAATATGTATGTCCTCCACTAAGTGCTAAAATCCACTAATGCCACTTAATTCCCACTGGAAAACATGAATTTGTATAATGAATTTTAAAAACTGACATAATTATACAATTCCTAACTAACTGTGACTCTTATATATTTCTTAGCTTATTCTACTTTTCTGGCCCTGTATATATCCACAATTTTTATCACTTCTTATATTGAAAACTATATTTTTTGAGGTAGGCTCTTTTTCTCCTTTGGGATTTGGCATTAAAGGTATTTAACTATCTATTTAGAATTTATCAAAAAGATTCATTATGCCGCCTGTACTTCTAATCCTAAAAGCACTATACCTTAACTAAGAGGACTCTTTTGGCACTAGCTTCCAAAATCTGAGTTTAATACACCTTACTTGCTTTTCTTTAACCATCCCAGCTTCTCAGACAGGAGAGAAAATAGGCTGTAAAAAATGAACAAAAACTCAGAGACATGTGGCACTATTGCAAAATATCTAACATTTTTGTAATGGCATCTCAGAGAGGGGAAAAACTGTGGTGCAAAAGGAGCATTCAAAGCTTTAACAGATTATTTTTTGTGAAATTTAGCAAAAGATATAATTGATAAGTTCAAGAAGCTGAGCAAACTCCAAATCAGATAAACTAAAAAAAAAAAATCTCAGCAACACAAATCATAACTAACATTGTGCTAACTAGAGACAAAGTAGCCAGAGAGAGATAATGCATTACCTCTTTTGGGAACAGTAATTATAATGACAGATTTCTCGTCAGAAATTATAAAAAATAGAAAGAAGGAGCAGTGTTTCCAGTGCTGAAAGAAAATAACCGTTGATCTAGAATTCTACATTGAGAAAAGATATCATTCAGAAATGAAGGAATCAAGAGGAAAATCAGGATAGTCTCAGACCAAGAAAAACTAAGAGTTTATCACCAGCAAGCTTCCATTAAGAAAAAAATTTTAGCTGGGCGCGGTAGTGCATGCCTGTAATCTTAGCAACTCGGGAGGTGGAGGCAGGAGGATCACAAGTTCAAGACCAGAGGCAGTCTGCATAACTTAGTGAGACCCTGTCTCAAAAAGTGAAAATAAATGGGCTGAGGGTGCAATTCAGTGGTTCAGCACTTGCACAACATGCAAGTGCTAGGTCCTGAGTTCAACCCCCAGTACGACAAACACACACACGCACACACACAAAAAATAATAATTTTGAAACAAGGAATCATAGCAACCAGGAAGGAAGAAAGCACAAAAGACAAAGTAAAATTTGGGGTTGTAATTAGTCAGGGTTTTCAGAGAATCAGAACTGATTTTGTGTGTGTCAGTGTGTGAGTGTAGGGGTATGTGTGTGTAAAAATGGTAGGAGGGAGGGAGGAGAGGGGGAGAGAGAATTAATATGAATATGACTTATTATGAGGAATTAACAAATTGGCTAACACAGTTTTGCTCACTGACAAGTACTCAAATCTGTAGTTGGAAAGCTAGAGACTCAGGAGAGTCAATGATTAGTTCCAGTCAGTTCTGGTGGATAGACTGGTGACCAAAGAGGAATCAGTGTTTCAATTTGAGTTTTAAGGCAGGAAAAACTGATGTCAAAGCTAAAAACCAATTAAGCAGAAGAATTTCCCTATTTATTTATTCAGATTTTTTGAGACAGGGTCTTGCTGTGTAGCCCAGGCTAGCCTGGAACTCACTATACAAACCAGGCTTGGCGTTGATCATCCTGCCTCAGCCTCCCAAGTGCTGAGATTACAGGCATGTGCCATTACAATTGGCCTTCCCTCTTACTTTTGTTCAATGCGAGTTTTCAGCTGATTGGATGAGGTCCACTCACATTAGGGAGGGAAATATATTTTACTCAGTACATTGTTTAAAATGTTAAATTCATTCAGAAACAAGTACATGGTACACCATGGCCCACTCAAATTTATAAATATATTATTGTTATTGTTGTTAGGTGTCATCTAGTCGGTGTCTGACTCATAGCGACTCTATATACAACAGGCAAAACACTATTGTCAGTGCTTCTCTGCTATTTATTGGATTTTCAATGGCTGATTGATTTTGGGGAGTGAGTTGCCTACAGTATCTGGTGTTCACAGGCAATCTCCCATCCAAGTACTAACCAGGCCTGACCCTGCTTTGCTTCTGAGATCTGATAGGATCTGATGCCACAGTGCTAAGCCTGCAGGTTTTGATACCTATAAGTTCCTATTACTTGGGTAAATAAAATATACTTTCTCTTTCCTCTTCAGTTTTCTAAATGATGATTGATGGTTGATGCAAAAATTATAACTCTGGATTATGTGATTCTCACTGTATTAGACATAATATTTAAAACAATTGTACCAAAAATATAGGAGAATATAGTGGCCAAAAGAGAGGCAAGATTTTTATGCTTCACTTGAATTGGTAAAATGTTGACCCCAGTAGACACAGTACACTGTGATTATACACATATATATATACATATTTCTTTTCAAAAATTTATTATTTACGTTTTGACTTATATGTATTTATGAGATTCAATGCAATATTTTTATTAATGTATACATTGGGTAGTGATCAGTGTAGGATAATTTGCATATCTGTTACATTTAGATATCATATATGTTATGTATATATATGTTTGTATCAATACCTATTGTTATTGTTAGGTGCTATCGAGTTATGTCCAACTCATAGTGACTCTCAGAGGGTTTTTCAATGGCTGACTATTTCAGGATTGCCCTGGGAGTGAATTACCAAGTCCTTCTCCCATGTCAATACCTATTGTTGTTAGGTGTCGAGTCGGTATCCGACTCATAATGACCCTCATAGGGTTTTCAATGGCTTCCTGTTTAGGGATTGCCTTGGGAGTGGATTGCCATGTCCTTCTCCCACTTTTGCGGTGCTGGGAATCAAACTCGGTACTTCAGAAACTGCAACGCAGCACTCTACCAACTGAGCTAAATCCCAGCCCCATGTCAATACCTATAGCAATCACTAAATTTTGCAAAAAGAGATACACTAAAAAACATTAGAGGCAAATCAAAAATGGAATTTTTAAAAGGTATTTTTTACTTTACAGAAAGGTAGGAAAAATGAAGAGACATGTAAAGTAAAGAGAGAGAAGACAGAAAAGAAAACATAAAATGGTAAGTTTATGCTTAACATATGAATAATTAGATTAAATGAAAATTATTTAAATTTATATCTTAAAAGATGGATATTGGCAGATGACATAGAAACATACACCTAAGTACATGCTATGTACAAGAACCAAACATCAAATAAATTATATATGTAGACACTAAGTCTACCTATACCATAATATACCATAAAGACATTACTCAAAAGAAAGTAAAAGGGGATATATTACTATCAGATATAGTAGATTTCCAAGTAAAGAATTTGACCAACAACAAAGAATTACTACATAATGATACAAGTGTCACTCTTCAAAGAAGACACAAAAATTATTAAATATCTACACATACAAAGAGAGCATAAAATTCAAGAAAATACATGAAATGAAAACTGATAAAACCAATACAACTTTAAAGCAAAATAAATGAATTGAAATACTTAAATACTTCAACATTGCTCTCTCAACAACTGATATAACAAGCAGGCAGAAGATCATTAAGGATATAAAATAACTCAAAATATCATCAACCAACAAATATTTTGGTCAGATTGTGAATTCTCCAAGTCTTTCCATTCTACTTCCTTTTGCTCCCAAATGTCAGTATGAATCTGACCAGATGCAGTTGGTAATATACTCAGAGTCAGCAATGGATAAATCACAGTCTGAATGCTTTGCTGTTTTGAAATCTCCTCCACCAAATACATTAGTTCATCATTTATAATTTTGGCCTTCTGCAAAGGCTTAGAATATGGACATAATGCAGTTAAATTCTCTGCATTGGTGTAGCAAGGATAGGCTTTACCCAATTTCTATTAGATTCTTCATTTCCATCTCAAATTTCCTAGTCCCATCCTCTAAACCCTCACCAGAAATACTTGTAATACTCTGCTTAAAGCTTTCTAGGCTTTACCTAACCTCCTTTTCTAAACTATTGCAACTTCTCCCAGAAATCCAACTCCTAACCTGCACCCACATTTTTAGATGTAGTCATAGAAATAATTCTATTCTCCATATGACTTTTCTGTATTAGTCAATTTGGTTACTGTAAAGAAATACCTGAGGTGACTAACTTTATAAGGAAAAGAGTTTTATTTAATTTGTAGTTATGGAGGATGAAAGTCTAAACAACCTGATCCACGCTCTGGTGAGGGCCCCATAATAAATGGGAGAGCTCATGAATGAGTAAAGATCACATGGTAAGGAAGGGAGCAGAGATCCACTTAAGGTTCAGGTTCAGAATTTTATAACTTGCTGTCATAAAAACTCATTCTAGTTGATTGGTATTCCCTCTTGAGAGCAGCACATTTAATTACCTAAGGACATAAGACTAGGAACATAAGACATAAGACCTGTTAAAGGGTCTATCACTTTCCTATTTCATCTCCTTGGGAACCCAGACTCCAACATATGATCCTTTCAGAGGACAAATGAAATCCAAACCATAGCAGGCACTAATTCCACTTATGAGGGATCTGCTTTCACAACTTAAGCATGTACCAAAGGCCACATTTCCTAATATTGTTGCACTGGAGATTAAGTTTCAACGTGAATTTTGGAGAAGTTACCATCATACTCTAAGCCTTCTCAAGATTTGAAAATTTCACAAATAGGACTTTTTCTCTTAAATGTTTCAGGGCTTAATGGAATTAAATGTTTAAATGCTAAATATAGTTATTAAGTCTTATTCTAAGTAGTGTTCTGAATCCCAGTATACAAATCCCTATAATTTGAAGTATTATTTTATAATCTTGTCACCATATCACCATAATTGTTGTTTCTTTATAATCCAAATTGTTATAAACATTTACTTTCTTAATAGGATTATAATTTTTCTTAAATTATCTAGCTAATATACAATGACAATACTTGTATTAACTTTCAAACTATTTTTGTCATTATTTGACTACTGTATAATTATTTTATTTTTACTGATGAAGATCAAAGAGCATCTCCTTCAGTATGGATTGCGACTCAACAGCAACAAAGTAAAAATCCTTACAACTGGGTCAGCACACAACTTTAAAAGAAATGGAGAAAAGTTTGAAGTTGTCCATGATTTTGCTTTACTTGGTTCCACAATCAACACCTATGGGAAGCAGCAGTCAGAAAATCAAAAGACACATTGCTTTGGGAAGAGCTGTGGCAAAAGATCTCTTTAGAGAATTGAAAAGTAAAGATGTCACTTTGAAGACAAAGGTGCCCCTGAGTCATGCAATCGTATTTTCAGTCCCATCATATCAGTGTGAAAGCTGGACATTGAACAAGGGAGACAGAAGAAGTGATGCTTTTGAATGGTGGTACTGGAAATGATTATTGAATATACCATGAACTGCCAAAAGGACCAACAGATCTGTCCTAGAAGAAGTGCAACCAGAGTGCTCCTTGGAAGCAAGGATGGCTAGACTGCATTTTTGCATTTTGAACTTATTGTCAGGAGGGACCAATCCCTGGAGAAAGACATCATGTTTGGGAGAGTGGTAAGTCAACAAAAAAAGGAAGATTCTCCACTAGATGGATTGACCCAGTGTCTGCAACAATGAGCTTAAACATAAATAAGATGATGTGTCTGGCACAAAATCGGGGAGTGTTTCGTTCCACTGTTCATAGGGCTGCTGTGAGTCAGACTTGACTTGACAGCACCTAAGAACAACAACAACATAACTATTTATATTAATTATTGCATCTACTGTCACAGTGATAAATACCTCAGGTGACTGTGGTAGAATATCAATATATAAAAATAACAAATCCATTTAAAATTAAATTTTAATGATTACTTATCTGTGAATATGACTATTGAGGTACTAACAGTAAATCCAGTTGATAGTCTGTATTATTGACAAGTCTTAGCTGATTAGATTTGATTTCTTCTAATAATCAGACTCAATCAGTCACAAATTAAATGATACCAGAAATTATGTTGAATCAGGCATTCAGGTTGCTAACCTAAGACCTGGCAGGGCTAAAGTTCAAGCTATATGTAGAATATGGTTTAGTAATCAAAGCACAAAATTTAATTCTACACATTTCATTATATGATGACAGCCTGAATTATCTATTTTCTTAGACAATTTTTCATATTTTTTCCTTTCCACTTCAATTTAGAGTTTATGTCACATATTTTGTCATATACTACTGTGCCTGCTTTATTATATCTGTTATTTTACTAAAAGATCATTCAATACTAACACAAGGAATAAACACACTTTAATAAATGTTATAGAAATAGCATAAAAAATTTCTTATTATGCTTTCATTCTTGATTTTAGACTGATCTATCTATGTCATTTGATGGTATATTTCCTAGACCTGGATGAATAAAACCACTCCTA
>VMDO01032121.1:0-19200 GCA_007922755.1 Pedetes capensis
TGAGGACTAGCTGACAGAATGAACCTGGAGTTCCCTCTTCAATGAGGGCCTGTCAGTTCGGTTTGGCAAGTACAAAAAATGATTCTGTCAGTTAGCTCAGAAACATTTCTGCTTTACAGGATTTACTCATGCAAACCAAACTTACAAGATGGAGTCATAAATATGAATGCCAGCTTATTTATTACTGCTACCTGTCACAAAGGCTAAAAAGTCTTTCTGTACTAGTTAGAACATTCCCCTTCTCAATATTGAGCTCATGCACAGGCCTACATGGGGCTTGGTGAACATGAAATTTTAGAGCCGAGCAGGATCTGTACATCACCCATGGATAGCTTGGTGAGTCACCACATTTGACTTACAGCTGCCTGTTCCTGTGTCAGGCCGCATGTGCTTGTGAGCACAGTACAATCCCCGTGCTCCACTGCTCCTATCTGAGCTGTGTATCTCAAACCACTACCTTGTTTGTATTATTATATCACTTTCTTCTATTTCAACATGCTTTGATGGTGCATTTACATAGATTATTGTTAAATTTTTTAATTTACCTATATGTTGTTGTTGTTGTTAGTTGCTGTCGAGTCGGTATCCGACTCATAGCGACCCTTATAGCGTTTTCAATGGCTGACTGTTTTTCGGGATTGCCTTGGTAGTGGATTGCCAGGCCCTTCTCCCAATTTACCTATATAGTGAGGCTTAATTTCATTAGTAAGGTATCTCCAAATTTCACTTCTACATTAGCTAATTATAAGGGACAGTTTCCTGAATATTGCTAATCCTGTGTTATTCTTGTGAATTTTTGCTAGCTTTAGTTAGTGTTCTTGTTTTGTTTTCACTATTTCCCTGACTTGGAGAGCGATCTTATTTTGAAGTCCAGAGCTCTTATGTTTCCCTAATGATTATGGTTGCATTTGATAATGACAATAAAGAGACAACACTGCTATTTTATATTTTCTTTGCAAGAAAATTTACCTTATATATATATATTTCTAAAGTGGAGCATAACATTAAGAGTGTGTACTTTGTTTTATTTAAGTTTGTCATTCTTTTAGGGATTGTCAATCAAGCAAGAAAAGAACTTCACAGAGCAGTAAGAAAAATGTTGGTAGCATCAGCCAAGATATTTCGGAACCCATTTGCTGGTAAGTATCAAATATTTACCTTGAATTCTCACCACTAATCTGAAAGTCATTTGAATGACCCACTCAAGATTTTTTTAAAAAAGTTTTATATTAATATTTTTAATATTTGTGAGAAATTGAGTAACATTATTCTCTTGGGCTGTATTTAACTTTAAAGGCTTAATGCTTTGAACAGTTTTCTTCCATCTTTGTGGCTGTATTGTTATTAGATTGTTGTAGATAAATACCTGTGATTAAATTAAATTAAAACCTATTCTCTTGATGAGTGTTTCACAATTTAAAATTTATTAGAGCCAGGTGTGGTGCTATACACTTGTAACCCCAGAGACTTGGGAAGTGGAGGCAAGAGATCTTGAGTTTGAGGCCAGAGGCAGTCTGCATAACTTAGCAAGACCCTGTCTCAAGATTAAAAATAAAAAGGGCTGGAGGTGCAGCTTGGTGGTACAATGCTTCCAAAGTATGCATAAGACTTTGGGTTCAACTCCCTGGTACTGCCCCCCCAAAAAAAGACAAAATATGTTAGAAAATCATTCCCATGCTTTCTCCTGGTGAGAATATTGCATCAAAAATGCACATTTTACAGTCAGGCAAATCTGCAGTGTGGAGTTAGCTATAAAAAAGCTGACCTGATCTCTTTTCAAAGTTAGTATCATGAAGAATAGGCATGTCAGCTTTCTAGAATTAAGAAACTAAAGGTAGTTTATCCAATCCTGATTTTAAAAACATTCTTTTTTTTAGTGGTACTGGGGGTGTTGAACCCAGAGCCTTGTGCATACTTTCCATACTTTGCAAGTGCTCAACTACTGAACTGCACCACTAAGCCCCTTTTTAAAAAATATTTTTATCTTGAGACAGCATCTCACTAAGTTATGCAGGCTGCCTCTGGCCTTGAACTGACAGTTTTCTTGGCCTTGAACTGACAGTCTTCCTCCCTCTGCCTTCTCAGTCACTGGGTTTATAGGCATGTGCCAGAGCACCCAGCAAAAAACATCTTTAAAGATATCTTGGGGGAAAGTTTGAATATGGAGTTAGACTGGGCCTAAGATGATTTCAGAAGATTTTTGTTAGGGTTCTTTGATGTGTTAGTAACATTGTGGTTATTATGAGTGCAGGCTTGTTCTTGGGAGATGCAGGTTGAACCATGAAAAGCGAAAATGTCATTATGTCTGTAACTTCCTTCCAAATAGCTCTCATACACATGCATCTTGATGAAGCGCAAAGGCAAAATGACAGTTACTGAATCTAAAAAGGACAGACATACATATGTTAATGTGTCATTCTTTCAATTCTGTTTTAAAATAAATTGTTTTTTTTTAGGGAGAAAGAGAAAAAAATGACCCCATTGTGAAAGGCATCATAGTATATAAAACAAAAGCATACATATAATGCTCATAATGAATATGAAAAAATAATTTGACATAGCTGAGACAAAATATATCAGTCATTACTGATGCCAATATATAGATTTAACTCTTATTGCAGATCTCAAATATTTATAAACTAATATCTGAAATAAAAGTGAGGAAAAAAATCTTGTCTGAACTGTTCACATTATCTTGTTTCTTTGTGTGTTCATCGTTTTCTTTTTGCAAAGACACTTTCAGCACAGTTGATGTAGAAGATCATGAATGTGCCGTGTGGCTGCTCCTGAGGAAGAGTCAGGTGAATGACAGAACAGCACGACTGGAGGCTGTACGGGAAATGTCAGAGGCCCACCACTGGCATGGTAATGAGACCAGCAGAAATGTGGAACACCATCAGCTAGCTCTTGATTTCTGATATAAAAGAGAAGGGTATGAAAGTAGGGAAGGAAAATAATTCAGGCCATCTTAAATATATATAAAAATATGTTCAAAAATTTGCAGAGAAGCTCCAGTAATAAATAGAAAACCTGCTGATCTGGTAGCCAGCTGTGTTTGGTAAGAACAGTGTCAAAACTGAAGCACATATATATATTCTCTACGGGAACAAAAATTTTGTTTGAGTACATATTTCATTGAGAGAAATTCTCAGTTCTCAGTGACTGCCTAGGGTTTTGCTTGCATTTTCTTTTCATTCCCATTTGGTGAAATATATTTACTAGCTTGCTGCACCATACAAATATATTTGCTTTCCCTTTGACAATCTACTTGGCTCTAATAGCTAAAGGGACCTGGTTTGTATTTCTATGTATATGTGATTTTTAAAGGAATATATAAAATATTTAAAAATCACAAGCTTTATAATAAAAGTGCTTGAATAACAGCTGAAATATGCTCTGACTTTAGCATTTGAGTAATTAGTAAAGTCATCATCTTGTGAAAAAATGTGAGTTGGGTTGGGGATTGTAGCACAGTGGTAAAGTGCTTGCCTGGTATGTATGAGGCTCTGAGTTCAATCCCCAGCACCATAAGGGGAAAAAATAAAGTACAGATGTTAGAAAAGAGAGTTTTCAAGGAAAAATTAAGTCTCAATATAAGAGACATGTTAGTTCATAGATTGGTTGGTAGTAGCAATTGTAATAATTTATAAGCTCAGTTAAAGTTAATAGAGTCATATATATGCTTTTTCCAAAATCTGCCTTCCAGAGCTCCATTGCAGACTTACTGCATCGGAAGAATCAGAGGAGGAGCCCTGGCCTGTAGGTTTTGAAAAGTTCCTCACCTGACCCCGAATACTGAATACTCATCCGAGCTGTGACACCATCACCACCAGAAAATAGGCTTAAATATAGCCTGAGGAGTTCTGAGTGGTGATCAGAACAGCTTGTGATTGCTCGAATTATTAAAAGGAAGAAGTTAAATTGATTCTGACCTACCGGTTGCACATTTGAGCTTAATTTTTTTCAAAAAGTTAGACAATGACCTGGTCCCCGGGTAAATGTTGAGGAGAATTGTGAGATCAGTGGCCAGTGTGTGGGATGTTGAGCTTACAGATATGTGAATGCAACCATAGTTGTGAAAAAACACTTGGGAAATTTTGGATTCTGAATTAGTAGAACAGTTTAAGAATTGCAGTTCTTTCAAGTGGTTTGCTCATTTAATCCTCGTGACTACTATAAACTCATTTGGATATTAACAAAAATATACTTTTACAACAGATTACCAGTATAGGGTAATTGCTCAAGCCTGTGACCCGAGGACTCTTATTGGTTTGGCAAGAAGCAAAGACAGCGATCTTCGCTTTTTTCTCCCTCCACCTCCTTTGCCATCTTTAAAAGAAGTAAGTAACTAAAATAATCCAGAGAGAGGAAAATAGTTGGATATATTATCTTCACTTTGAGTCCAAAATAAACTTGTAAACGTTAGTTGACTTTAATCTTAGTTTTCATGCAGTGAATTGATTACTGGGGGTGGGGGGGTTGTTCCTCTGATAGTATTTTCTGCCATTAGGGGCTGGTAGTCTCTGTGCACCATTAACTTTATAACAAGTTGATCCCTTGCTTCGAGCTGCTACAGATTATCTTTCACAACCTCAACCCTCTTGACATTTTGGGCCAAATAGATCTTTGTGGGAGGAGGCTGTTCTGTACATTGAAGGGTGTTTAACAACATTCCTGGCCTCTACTGTCTAAGTGACAGTAGCAACCCCCAATTATAGCAACTAAAGTTGTTTCTGGACA
The DNA here is from genome assembly GCA_007922755.1 of Pedetes capensis. NCBI lineage: Eukaryota > Metazoa > Chordata > Mammalia > Rodentia > Pedetidae > Pedetes > Pedetes capensis. The sequence continues at coordinate 4,741 of VMDO01032121.1, forward strand.
TTGCTGACTGTGTCCTGGGGGACAAAATAGCTCTCACTTGAGAGCCACTGCTATAGATGTAAAACATGTTTCTTGAGCACCTTTCTCAGACTGGAAAATGAAATTCCTCAAACTTCTAAATAAGCAGTCAACTTTTGAAAAATAGATAAATGGATATACAGGATATTAATTATCAGGGAAAATGGGATAATAACTTCTGGATTTAAAAAAACAATAACTTGAATATGTAATAATTCCCTTTGAGTCAGGATGTCCATAAGCCTGGGAAATGAAAATTGAGAGTTACAATTTACAATATATCTTTTGATTTAGTAGCAGACATGAAAGCATTGGACTCAAAAATAAATGATTATTTACCTGGGTTGGTGACTGTTGCAAGACTGATGTTGTTAGGCAACACTGAGTTGGGTGTGACTCACAGCAACCCTATGTGCAACAGAATGAAACACTCCTGGATTCTGTGCTGGGCACCCAATCTTATTTATGTTTAAACCCATTGTTGCAGCCACTGTGTCCATCCATCTAGTTGAGGGTGTTCCTTTTTCTCGTTGACCTGCCACTCTTCCAAACGTGTCCTTCTTCAGGGATTGGTTCCTCCTGACAACATGTCCAAAATACAAAAGATGCAGTCTTGCCAGCCTAGCTTCCCAGAAGCACTCTGGTTGTACTGCAAGACTGATAGCATTGATTTATCTGTGTGTGTGTGTGTGTGTGTGTGTTTGTGTGTGTGTACATATATATAGAGAGAGACACACACATATACAATCATATTGTACATATGCATATATATATATATATATATATATATATATATATACATTGGGCTGGAGTTTAGATCAGCTGGTAGAGTGCTACTCTTCAGTCTCTGAGTCCCTGAGTATGATCCCCAGCACTGCAAAAATGGGAGAAGGACCCAGCAATCCACTCCTGAAGCCATTCTGAAACAATCAGCTATTGAAAATGCTATGAGAGTTGCTATGAGTTGGACCCAACTCCATGGCACCTAACAACAACAACAATAACAACATATATACATTATTCTGAAACTTGCCCTTGAATGTTGAACAGCTAAAGTAAAAGGAAGACATGATGAGTTAAGGAAGACATGATGAGGAAGACATGATGAGACAGAAGATTTCAAAGGGCAGCACGAAAAGAAAAAATCAGTTATTATAATGATGTGCAAAAGCTAGAGATTGAAAACCAAAAGAACATACTGTTTTTCTCAAGCTTAAAGAATTAAGGAAAAAAATTCAAGCCTCAAATGGCTATCATGAAGGATTCTACAGGGAAAATAATAAACTGCAGGAAACATCAAAAGAAGATGGAAGGAATACACAGTCATTACGTCAAAAATAATTGGTGGATGAACAACCATTTCAAGAAGTTGCGTATGATCAGGACCCACTGGTACTGAAGGAAGAAGTGGAAGGTGCCTTGAAGGAATTGGTGAAAAAATAAGGCACCAGGAATTGTTGTTGTTGTTGTTGTTGTTAGGTGCCATCGAGTCGGTATCCAACTCACAGCGACCCTCATAGGGTTTTCAATGGCTGACTGTTTCGGGATTGCCTTGGGAGTGGATTGCCAGGTCCTTCTCCTCCAGGAATTGATGGACTACTCATTGAGGTGTTTCAACAAACAGATTTAGCACTGGAGATGCTCACTTGTTTATATTAAGAAATGTGGAGAACAGCTACCTGACCAACTGACTAGAAGAGATCCATATTTGTGCATATTCCCAAAAAAGGAAATCCAACCAAATGTGGAAATTATTGAACTATATCATTAATATCACATGCATGTAAAATTTTGCTAAAGATCATTCAAAACTGACTGAGGCAGTATATAGATAGGGAACTGCCAGAAAATCAGGCTGGATTCAGAAAAGAACATGGAACCTGGCACATCATTGCTGATGTCAGATAGATATTAGTCAAAAGCAGAGAATAACAGAAGATGTCTATCTATGTTTTATTGACCATGCAAAGGCATTTGACTGTGTGGATCATAACAAATGATAGATAACATTGTGAAGAATGGAAATACCAGAGCACTTAATTGTCCTTATGAGGAATCTGTACATGGACTAGGAGGCAGTCATTTGAACAGAACAAGGAAACACTGCCTGGCTTAAAGTCAAGAAGGGTGTGCGTCAGGGCTATATCCTGTCACTGTACCTGTTCAATCTCTATGCTTAGCAAATAATCTGACAAACTGGACTTTATGAAAATGAATGCAGCGTCATGATTGGAAGAAGACTCATTAACAACCTGCGTTATGCAAATGCTTGCTGAAAGTGAAGAGGATTTGAAACATTTACTAATGAAGATCGAAGAACACAGCCTTCAGTATGGGTTGCATCTCAATGTCAACCAAACAAAAACCCTTACAACTGGGTCAGTACACAACTTCATGATAAATGGAGAAACGATTTTGTCCAAGATTTTGCCTTACTTGTTTCTACAATCAACACACATGGAAACAGCAGTCTAGAAGTCAAAAGACGCATTGCCTTGGGAAAAGCTGTTGCAAAAGACCTCTGCAAAGTGTTGAAAGGTAAAGATGTCACATTGAAGGCAAAGGTGTACCTGACTCATGCCATGGTATTTTCACTTGCATCATAATGGTTGTGAAAGCTGGACATTGAGTAAGGGAGACAGGAGAAGAATTGATGCTTTTGAATTATGGTGCTGGAGACGAATATTGAATATGCCATGGACTGCCAAAAGAACCAACAGATCTACCCTAGAAGAGGTACAACCAAAGTGCTACTTGGAACCAAGGATTGCTAGACTGTCTTATGTATTTTGGACATGTTGTCAGGAGAGACAAATCCTTGGAGAAGGACATCATGTTTGGGAGAGTAGCAGATCAATGAAAAAAAGGAAAATCCCAACTAGATGGATTGCTACAGTGTCTGCAACAATGGCCTTAAACATAAATAAGATTGTATGCCTGGCACAGCATTGGGGAGTGTTTTGTTCTGTTGTGCTTAGGGTCACTATGAGTCGGACCCTACAAGACAGCACCTAACAACAAGCAATATTACATACATCTGTGTATATGTATGTATACACATACACACATATGTGTGACAATTTTGTGCTCAGTTGTTGGGTTTGTTCATGGAGACTTTCTTTTCCTTTTATTTCAGGATTCTTCCTTTGAAGAAGAACTCAGACAGTTGCTGGCTGCTCTGCCTCAAACAGGCCTAGATGAGTGTATCCAGTATTTTACGTCCTTGGCTCTTAGTGAAAGCAGTCAGAGTCTGGCTGCTCAGAAGGTTTGCTCGTGTATTCATTCAGTAAATAGTTTGAGCGCTCACCCTTTGCAAGGTACCATGCCGGGGGTTCCCACATAGAACTCATCTATTTGCTCATTACAGAGTAAACATACTGACTCCTGGTTCTGTAATGGCAGAGATATCAAGGATGACAGGGAGACATGTAAACAAACTGTCACACAGGTGTGCAAGAGATACAAGTTACTTCAAGAGCCCTTCGCTCTGCTTATAAGACGTGAATGCCTTCGCAGGAGGGAACTCTTAAATTGTTTCTTTTTTCTTTTGTTTGTTTTTAGACAGAGTCTTGCTAGGTAGCCCAGTTTGGCCTGGAACTCACTAAGTAGCTCAAGCTAGCCTTGAGCTTGTGATCCTCCTGCCTCAGCATGCTGAGGTGCTGGGATTACGGGGACGTGACTTCACAGGAGTCAATAGACGGGGCCGGGGATGTAGCCCTGGGTTTGATCCTCAGCATCACCAAAGGGGAAAAAAATAGAATAGGTAGTAATTTCTAAGGTCTTTAAGTATCTCCCATATGCAGTCATGCCTGAATTAATATTGTCTAGCTAGCCCTGAGCCCTGTGGAATCTGATCCCGTCAGATCTCGGAAGCTAAGCAGGGTCGGGCCTGGTTAGTACCTGGATGGGAGACCAATGGGAACACCAGGTGCTGTAGGCTTGGGAGAAGGACCTGGCAACCCCCTCCCAAAAATCAATCTGCCATTGAAAACCCTATGAACAGCAGAGAAGCACTGACAATAGTGTTTCCCCTGTTGTACAAAGGGTCGCTATGGGTCGGATACCGACTCCATGGCACCTAACAACAACAACAACAACAGCTAGCCCTGTGTTCTCACCACCTAAGTAAGGTGTAGATTTGAATATTTAGTCCCCTCTGTAGTGTCTCTGCTTGGATCTATAGTAAGGAGTCTTGAGCTTAGCAGGTTGAACCTGCCCTCCCTTTGCAAACTCTTCCACCTCTGGTCTTTCATCTCAGTGAATATCTTAGCATCCACCTAGTTGCTTGTGCTGAACACTCTTTGTTTTCCACTACGTCTTGTTCTTTCATCTTGGCTTTGGTTCTTTCTTTCATTTCCTTAATAATTTTAAAATCTCTTTTGCATTCGTGTATTAGTTCCCTTTTAGGGGGTATCAATTTGGATTGTGCTAGCATTGACTCTCTCATGGTCACTGTTTCTTTACCTGGGTTGTGCCTCTAGACTGTGAGCTTACGTTAGGCAGACCTGATGGGTGGGGGAGTCCCAAGCACCATGGATTATAGGTTCATCCCTACAGAGCAATTTTCACGTTGCTTCTCCTGGATACCCCAGGAGGTTTACTTTTATAGGACCAGATCTTCATGTTCATTCCCTAGCCCGGAATTGCTGTGGCACTGAGGTAGTGTAAATTCAGATAAATCTGTAGACCTGCTAAGTTCAAGACTCCTTACTATAGATCCAAGCAGAGACACTACAGGGGACACTAAATATTCAAATCTACACCTTACTTAAGTGGTGAGAACACAGGGCTAGCTAGACAATATTAATTCAGGCATCACTGCATATGGGAGATATTTAAAGACCTTAGAAATTACTACCTATTCTATTTTTTCCCTTAGGGTTGTGACTTCCCACAACCCATTTTCTCCACCCAAAGTCTGTGCAGAACCGGGCTTCCTTGTTGCTTCCATGGGCTGGTGGACAGTTCTTCCAGACATTAAGGACCTCTCCAGGCCACTGCGTCATGCAGAGATCTCAGATCTAGCTGCCCTAGAGTGAGACAGAAGATGCTTGTCCTGCTCCGAGCGAGTGTTCAGATCCCATGTCCAGGGCCTGCGGGCGCTTTACATCCTTAGCCCTGTGCTCACCTCCTAGGCCTGATGTTCTTTCTCCGATTTTGGCACCCAAGGATTTCTCTTGGTTCCTTCTTTTTTCTTAGATCTCGTCTATATATAAAAATAGTTTTTATAGCTGGGCCTGGTGGCTCAGCCTGTAATCCCAGTGACTGGGGCGGCAGAGGCAGGAGGATTGCGAGTTTAAGGCCAGAGGCATCCTGTGTAACTTAGTGAGAACCTGTCTCAAATAAAGAGTAAGAAACACACTGAGGGTGCAACTCCGTGGTAGAGCACTGGCAAAGCCCATGTGAGGTCCTGGGTTTAGCCACCCAGTACTGAAAAGAAATATTTTTATTATATTTTATTAAACGTCCCTAAATGCCTGTGGTGGGAGGGGTTCTGTAGGTGTGGAGTTCACCATCTTGCTGGATCCAGAAGGCTTCCTTCTCACTGCTTACCGCCCCTCAGCTCGACCACACGGCACACTCTTACCCGTCTCTCCATTTCCTTTCCCTCACTGCAAACAGGGTGATCTTTTTGAAGATAATGCGACCCACTCATGCCCCTGCTTTAACTCCCTTCAGTGACTTTCCCTTCTGTGCTAACCCGAGCCCTTTACATTTTGTGCTGAAGGCACGCACAGGCTGCCCCCAGGGGTGGAACTGAGGTTGGCAGGAGCTGCCAATAGGCAGTTACAGGATTTCAAGTGTCTTAGTGACAAAATATGTGAAAACCAGAGGAGCCCCAGCACAGGTGAGGGGAGCAGAGGGCGGCTATGGCACAGTCTCATCGGCGCCTACAGGGCTCCCCAGGGACATCCACCTGCTGCTGGAGTGTAGGGGTTTTCAGACATGAAAGTCATTCTCATAACCTCCTGCTTCCGCTACTCCCGCTGTGTCAGCTACAGGCCATTCACTAGAGCTATAACTGGTATGGGGGGCTGGGATTTAGCTCAGTTGGTAGAGCGCTGCACTGCAGTCTCTGAGGTCCTGAGTTCAATTCCCAGCACCGCAAAAGTGGGAGAAGGACCTGGCAATCCACTCCCAAGGCAATCCCGAAACAGCCATTGAAAACCCTATGAGGGTCGCTATGAGTCGGATACCGACTCGATGGCATACAACAACAACAACAACTGGTATGAAGCTTCCCAGTTCATACCCAAGGCCTTCTTCCAGGTGACTCAAAGGATGATGTCTTGGGTATGGCATTTAAGCAGCTTCCACTTCAGCCCCACCCAAGGCTTTTAGTGAATTCCAACCAGAACAAATAACTACTGCTGTTACTGCAGTAAGGGGCTCTACTCAGTGAGGGGAAAACATTTTATCATTGAAACAAATTACAGTGTTCTGTATTCTTTTGCCAGTGGAATCACTCATTCTTTCTCCTTTTCCCTTTTATGAGAAATTGGAGACACAACAGTAGATAGGATACTTTATGTAACTTCTCTCACTGGGCTCTGTTTTGGAATCACTCTAGTGAATTCTAATTTCTTTTTGTTTTGAGGTACTGGAGGTTGAACCCAGGACCTCACACTTGCATGCTTTGCAAGTGCTGGACCACTGAACTGCCACCTCCAGCCCATTTTTTTTTACTTATTTGAGAGAGGGTCTCACTAAATTACGCAGACTGCCTCTAGTCTAGAACTTGCGATCCTCCTGCTTCCTTACTGAGCTGCTGGGATTACAGGCATGCGCCACCGTGCCCGGCCATCTAATTTCTTTTTGATGCTCAGAATGCCACTACCTGGCCACTAGATCCCTTTTCTTCAGGCTCTGCTCCTTATCCTTTTTAATTCCACTCCCAAGATGGTTATAACAGCACCTTGGTTTTCTGACAGTAAGATGCCCCTGGTTCTTCCTGATCCTTCCTGCTCTGCAACATGAATTGGCAGTTTCTCCTGGGAGATCTGGTTCTTCTTAGTGCAAAGTAGTGTTAGAGTTCAAAACCCAGGCAGTAGGATCACGTGTTATATTGTTCTACATAAAGGAAGCAGGTGAGCCTTGGGGCTGTTAGACTCCTCACAGAGCAGAACAATTACCTTTTTCTTGAAAGGTCTTAAGTTCAATTCAACTAGTTTTCTTTTTTAAATAATAATTTGATGGAAGTATAATTCACATATCATAAAAATTACCCCTTTAAAGTATACAATTCATTGGATTTTACTATACTCACATAGTTGCACAGTCATCATCATCTAATTCCAAAGAATTGTCATCATCCCAAAAAGAAACCTTGTGTCCATCAATAATCAGTGTCCATTTCCTCTTCCCTCTTATCAGTTATTTGTTCCATTCTGTGGATTGTATTTTCACTCTTTTATTTCTTCCTTCTTTTGTTCTTTCCTTCTTTTCCTTCCCTTCCCTTCCCTTCCCTTTTCCTTTCCCTTCCTTTTCTCCCTCTCTCCCTCTTTTCCTTCCTTCCTCTCTCCCTCCCTTCCTATTTCCCTCCCTCCCTCCCTGCCTCTCTTTCTTTCTTCTCCTTCCTTCCTTCCTTCCTGTCTCTCTTTCTCTCTCTCCTTCCTTCCTTCCTTCCTTCCTTCATCCTGTTTATTGGTACATGTTTCATCAAGGAGAAGTGCATACCATGTGGAGACGTCTGGGGCGTTCAAAGGGGATTGTTATGGAATCTGAGTTTGTGTAAGGGAATTTTGGGAAGGCTTCAGTTCATGGAAGTATAATTTTTTTCTGTCTTCCTTATTTTTTATTTTTAAAATTTTAACTGATACAAAAAGCAAACCTTACACATATTAATGTTATTGTTATTTGACATCAAGTCAATGTCCAACTCATAGTGACCCTACATACAACAGATGAACCCCTATTGTCAATGCTTCTCTGCTGTTCATAGGGTTTTCAATGGCTGATTGTTTTTTGGGAGTGGGTAATGAGGTACTATATAATTTTGGTATGTGTATATATTATATAGTGTTTAAATCAGGTTAATCATATTATCTCTTCAAATGTTTATTTATTCTTTGTGGTGAAAAGTTTCAAAATCCTTTCTTCTAGTTCTTTGAAATGTTAGTTATTGTCTGTAGTTACAGTACTGTTCAATAGTACCCAAGAGCTTTTTGTTCATGTCTGACTCTAACTTACTACTCCATTGATCAGACTTTCCCCATCCCAACCCCTATCCCCAGGTATCCCATGCATCTGGTAACAACCATCCTTTCAATTTCTATGAGCTCTACTTTGTAAAATCCCACGTGAGTGAGAGCATGTGGTACTTGTCTTTCTATGTCTGACTCATTTCTCTTAACACAGTAATCTCTGGTTCCATCCATGGTGTTGCAAATGATAGGATTTCACTCTTTTTAGTGGCAGAATAGTATTCCATTGTGTATTGTTGTTGTTGTTAGGTGCCGTCGAGTCGGTATCCGACTCATATCGACCCTCATAGGGTTTTCAATGGCTGACTGTTTCGGGATTGCCTTGGGAGTGGATTGCCAGGCCCTTCTCCCATTTTTGCGGAGCTGGGAATTGAACTCAGGACCTCAGAGACTGCAGCGCAGCGCTCTACCCACTGAGCCAAATCCCAGCCCTCCATTGTGTATAGATACTACATTTTCTTTATCACATTAATCAGTTGATGGACACTAAGGTTATTTGTGTTTCTTGGCTATTGTGAATACTGCCACAGTGCACACGGGCATGCAGCTGTCTTTTTGACATGCTGATTTAATTCCCTTCAGATTATATGCCCAATAGTGGGATTGCTGGGTCATGTGCTAATTCTATTTTTAATTTTGTGAGGAATCTTCATACTGTTTTCTGAAATGGCTGTACTAATTTATATTCCCACCAATAGTGTACGGGGATCCAGTTTTTTTGTTTTCTTTAGTATTTTTTATTTCATCCATTCTTAATGGGGTGAAGTGATATGTCATTGTGGTTTTGATTTGCATTTCTCTGATGATTGTGATGCTGAGCGTTTTTTCATATACCTGTTGGCTATTTGTAGGTCTTCTTTTGAGAAATGTCTATTTAGATCTATTGCTCATTCTTAAATTGAGTTATTTTTTGCTATTGAGTTTTTGGAATTCCTTTTATATTCTGGACATCAACCCCTTGTCTGATGTACACATTGCAAACATTCTTCTGTTTTATACATCATCTTTGCATACTGGTGTTTGCTGTGCCATGTTTCTTGATAATATCCTTTGCAGCATAAATGTTTGTTTGTTTCTTTATTTAGTGATCCTGGGTATTGAACCTAGGGCCTTGCATATTCTAAGCACACTTGTACTATTGAGCTATACCCTCAGCCTCCCATTTTTATTTTATTTTTTAAAAAACTAAGTGTCACTATGTTACCCAGGCTGGCCTTAAACTCATGGCCTCAATCCATCCTTCCACCTCAGCCTCTTGCGTAAATTGCATTATAGGCACATGCCACAACATTCAGCAGGTTTTACTTTTTTTTTTTTTTTTTCAGATGAGGATCTCACTATGTGCCCCCGTAGCTAGGATTACAGGTGCCATGTCTGGCTCAGTGTTTTAATTTATTTTATTTTCCAGTACTGGAGACTGAACCCAGGGCTTGTACATGCCAAGCAAGTGCTATGCCAACAAGCTGTACCCTCAGCCCTTTTCTCATTTGTTATTTTGAGACAGGGTCTTACTATGTTGTATAGGCCGCATCTGTCCTTGAGCCTGTGATCCTCCTACCTTAGCCTCCCGTGTCACTGGGATTATAGGTGTGTATCACGGCATCTGGCCCTTTTTTCTTTTATTTTTTTTGACTGGGTCTTGCTAAGTTGCCCAGCCTTTTTTAAACTTTATTTTATTTTTTATTTTTGTGGTACTGGGGGTTGAACCCAGGGCTTGCATGCTTTGCAAGTGCTGTACCACTGAGCTGCACCTCAGCCCATTTTTATTTTTTACTTTTTTGAGATGGGGTCTCGATAAACTATGCAGACTGCCTCTGGTCTCAAACTTGCGATCCTCCTGCCTCCGCCTCCCAAGCTGCTGGGGTTACAGGCATGTGACACCGTGCCCAGCTCCAGGCTGGGTTTGAATTTGACAGTCCTCCTATTTCAGCTTCCCCGGAGCTGGGATTACAGGCATGTGCCAACATGCCCAGCCCAGTGTTTTCTTTTGTATTGTTGGTGTCTAAGAAACCGAGAGCCTATCATTCTCAGTAATTTCTTGTCCCGTGTCTAATAATCTACATATTTCTTATCTAAATCGATTTCTTATTTAAATCTATATCCCTTTCTCTTCTTAGGCTCCCCTTTTCATCTGGAAGCCAGGTTTTGGAAAGCCTCAATTTCAGAAGGTCTTACCTAACATCTGATGGTTGCAGCTTGTCCAGGTCCAGACGATTTATAGACGGGTTTCTTCGCTGCCTTTCCGACCTATCCCCTCCCACTCTCCCTCAGGCTTACTGTGTTCCAGCCTCACTGGCCTTTTCTCTTCATTCCTAGAACTTGCTAAGTGTATATCAACTTACCTTCCCTCCTCCTGGAGCCTGCGCATCCAGCTTGTCATGTGGCTGCCCCCTTCTCACCCCTCAGATCTCCTCATGGACACTTCCCGTGGCAGCTTCACTGTTCGTTGGGTGTGTCATCCTTCATAGCACATAACCCATTCTGTCATTATTTTGTGTCTGTTTATTTGCTTGCTTATTTGTGTAGTTCTCTTATTCTCTTGCAGTAGTCTATAACGTCTACTACCAAGTACAGTACCTCAAACCTAATATTCCCTCAATTAGTATTTGTCAGATAATGAATAGATAAACCATAGTATTGCTAAAAGAGCCAGGCTGTTCACAAACTTAAAATGTGGCTTAAATAATCAAATGCATTAGCTGGGCACGGTGGTGTATGCCCGTAATCCCAGAGACTCTGGAGGCTGAGGCAGGAGGATTGTGCAATTTAGCCAGACCCTGTCTCAAAATAAAAAATAAAAAAGAGCAGCCGAGTGTGGTGGCATAGACCTGTAATCCCAGTGACTTGGGAGGCAGAGGCAGGAGGATTGTGAGTTCAAGGTCAGAGGCAGCCTGCCTAACTTAGTGAGACCCTGACTCAAAACAGAAAATAAAAATTGGGCTGGGGGTGCCGCCCAGTGTAGAATGCTTGCAAGCTATGTGCCAGGCCCTGGGTTCAACCCCAAGGACTAAAAAAAGACTAAACAAATAAATAAATAAATAAACAAACTGAAATGTTTCTATTATGAATAAAAGTACTTTTGAATGATAGAGACAAAAATGTACTTTTGAATGACAGAGACAAAAATGGAGGTAACCCTAAGGATTATATTTAACTGGTATATACTCATGATGTATTAAATCATAAACTTGTTAAAATATATTTGAAAAATTCTGTGCTAACTCAGAGTAACATTGAGACTCAGTTCAAGGGTCATAATTTAAAAAATCTATAAAGTGTTTGACTATGTACTTAGAATTAATATATGGATATGTCTTTTTCTAACTTGCTTATTTGACATTTCTCTTATGTTTTATTATTCTTATTGCCTTTTAATTTTTATGCCTTACCCATTATTATTAATATTTTCACTCTCTCCTACTTTTCCAGTGCATTTCTTTAATCCTTAAGAAAATTTTTTTCATTGCACTTATAGAATCTGACATGTAGTATTTCTCAGATCTTTATGAATTTATTTACTTTTGTTATAACTTAATGTAGTGATAAAACAGCAGTAACTATGTCCATTTGTTTTTATGTTAGGGGTTAGAATATAATCCTTGCAACTATACCCTGAGTGTGATATCTTCACAGTCATTCCTTTTTGCATGTATTTATGGCCATGCCAATTCTTGGAAAAGGACATAATGTTTGGGAGAGTGGCAGGTCAGTGAAAAAAAGGAAAACCCTCCACTAGATGGAGTGACACAGTGCCTGCAACAATGGACTTAAGCAGAAAGAAGATCATGTGCCTGGCACAAAATTGGGGAGTGTTTTGTTCTGTTGTACATAGGGTCACTATGAGTTGGACCCCATTTGACGGCACCTGACAACAACAATCTGCCAGTTCATAAATAACTCACAAGCTTTGCCAACAAGAAGAGTGGAATTGTGACTGTACTCTTATTTCACACCTCAGAAATGACGAAGAAAGACTAAAATCCTAGATCATTTTTCCTTGCTTGTCTTCTTTCTTTCCTTGGAACATCTGGTGTAGAAAGAGGGCAGGTGATTTGAGAGTACAAAGAGGAAAGGCAGACTTGGGGGAACCACGTTGTTGTGGTGATAAATCTCTCTCTCTCTCTCTCTCTTTTTTTCTTGTCTTCATGGTGCTGAGGATTGAACTCAAGCCTTAGACATGCTAGGCTGTGGTAATAAATTTTTTTTTCAAAAATTTCTCATCCTCCAAAAGTCTGTTGGCCCACACTGTTCACCGTTATGTCTGTAAGAGAACAGAATGACTTGGAACGAGTGAGTCTCTTCATAATTCTCAATTTGAATGGTATGAATCTTTGAGATCCAAGCATGTTTAAACTTAGAAAAGAGAGACTATTTTATTGGAGAAGCATGAGTAAAAATTATAGAGTGGCCTGAAATTCATTTGAGAATTTAGTCGGGTTACTGAACCATGGGCCCTGTTGTTGTTAGGTGCCGTCGAGTCGGTATCCGACTCATAGCAACCCTCATAGGGTTTTCAGTGGCTGTTTCGGGATTGCCTTGGGAGTGGATTGCCAGGCCCTTCTCCCATTTTTGTGGTGCTAGGAATTGAACTCGGGACCTCAGAGACTGCAGCGCGGTGCTCTACCAACTGAGCTAAATCCCAGCCCCTGGGCCCTGTAAGCTAACTAAAATTACAGAACCTTATAGATACTATTTCCTATAGAAAACACTAGAATTTGTATATACTTATATTTTTCCCTACTGGAGGGTTGAACCCAGGGCCTTCTGCATGCTAGGCAAGTGTTCCACCACTGAGCTGCAAACACTGCCCCCGTAGCCCCTTTTTTACTTTTTATTTTTTTATTATATTTTTTTGTGGTACTGGGGGTTGAACCCAGGGCCTTACGCTTGCATCCTTTGCAAGTGCTGGACCACTGAGCTGCACCCTCAGCCCTTTTTTTTACTTTTTGAGACAGGATCTCGCTAAGTTACACAGACTGCCTCTGGTCTTGAATTTGCGATCCTCCTGCCTCTGCCTCCTGAGCTGCTGGGATTACAGGTGTGCGCCACCGCGCCTGGCCCCCTTTTTTATTTTGAGATGAGGTTTCTTTATGTGGTACAGGCTGCCTCTGGCCTCAAACTCGAGATTCTCCTGCCTCAGCCTCCTGGGTTGCTGGGATTACAAGCAGGCGTTGTGCACCTGGCAACTGAATTTGCAATTTTTAGGCTTTTAGTGGAATCTATTAACATAATCTGGAAAGTCACATACTATCCAAATTACTGCTGAGATTTAGCTCATTTGGTAGAGCGCCGTTCTGCAGTCTCTAAGGTCCCGAGTTCAATTCCCAGCACTGCAAAAATGGGAGAAGGACGTGGCAACCCACTCCCAAGGCAATCCAGAAACACTCAGCCATTGAAAATCCTATGAGGGTCACTATGAGTTGGACATGACTTGACGGCACCTAACAACAACAACATACAAATTACTAGGTGCTGATAGAGATGACATTAGGAAATTATGATCAATTGATAAAGAATTTATAGTGTTCATACTTTCCAGTGAGAGGACACAGAGGAAAGAGTGGAGAAAAATGTAGAAATTACTCTCTCTGACAATAATTCCATGTATTTTCTGTTCTAATAAGCAACAGAAATTTGTATAAGGTTCCCCTCAAGTGTCCAGTGTATTTTAGTCCCTGATAGTAAAGATTTATTTATTGATCTAAATAAAAAATAATCACTTTTTAGTAAAAACATGAACTGTCTTAATTTCAGGGTGGCTTATGGTGTTTTGGAGGAAATGGACTTCCTTATGTTGAAAGTTTTGGCGAAGTTCCCTCAGCTACAGTAGAAATGTTCAGTTTGGAAGCAATCGTCAAACATTCTGAGGTAACTTACGTTTTCAAAATGTAGTTTACTTTTGATAATTATAGTAGAGAAAATTTACAAGTTGATTCATGTAAGGGAAGTATTTATTTATTTACTTATTTATTTTGCAGTACTAGGGTGTTGAACTTGGAGCCTCACACATACTTTGCAAGCACTCTACCACTGAGCTGCACCTCCAGCCCCCTTTCTATTTTCTTATCTTGAGACGGTCTTGCTTAGTTATGTAGGCTGCCTCTGGTCTAGAACTTGCAGTCCTCCTGCTTTTGTCTACTGAGTTTTGGATTCACAGGCACGTGCTGCCACATCTGGCTGAAGTAATCCTTTATTATAAATCGTTAGGAAAAGCTATTCACCTATTTTTAAATTTCCA
>VMDO01032122.1:0-19351 GCA_007922755.1 Pedetes capensis
GAAAAATCCTAATCAAAGGTCAGAACACATTAAAAGGGGGGGAGGGAAGATAAGAATGAGGTCAATATAAATGGACTAAAAATCGCATGTAATTGTTCTAACAAGATAGAAACAAAGACCACTACAGGAAAAGTTTCTATCTTAAACAGAAATGGAACCCAAGGACATATAGAAAAATACTATATAGTAAAAAGATAGAGAAGACTTGGATGGGAAACTTAGATAGGAAGGGGGGAGGGGGGAAACATAGAGGAGGGTAAGGAGTAACCTATATGAATAATGCTTATCAAATTGCATATATGAAAATTGTCACAACGAAAAGCATGTCAAAATGAATCACATTATGATGTACATTAAAAATTTCTAATAAAAAAAATCATAAATAGTAAAAAAAAAAATTGGGTTCAGGTTCAATATGTTAAAATGTAGAGGGTTCAGGTTTGGTTTGGGTTCAGATAAAGAATTTTAATCCTAGGTGTAGATAGATGAACAAATTTTTTTCAGTTTCTTTCCAAATTTTATATACAATAAAGTAACTTGTTTTTAGGTGCTATCAAGTTGAGTCCGACTCATAGCGACCCTCATAGGTTTGTCAATGGCTGATTGTTTCAGAATTGCTTCAGGAGTGGATTGCCACGTCCTTCTGTTTTTGTGGTGCTGGGGATGGAACCTGGGTCCTCAGAGAGTGAGGAGCAGCACTCTACCAACTGAGCTAAACCCCAGCCCTTATAAATAAAATGGCTAATGATACAAACACACACACACACACACACACACACACACACACACACACAAAAAAAAAAAATCACTAAAGGATTAAAGGCTGAAATTTAACCGAATTTTCCACTGGGTTCAGGTATGGGTTTGGGTTCAGAAAAATACCTTTTTAATGCTTGAACCAGAAAAAGTTCAGAGTTTGGGTTCTGTTCGAAACCCTGCTGTCTACACATAGGATTTAAACCTGAACCCAAACCAAACCCAAACCTTCTAAATTTTAGCATATTGAACCCAAACCAAATTTTTCACGGGTTTGAAATCCTGCTTTCCATGACTATTTTTCTTTAATTATTGTTAATTACTCTCTTAGTCCTTGTCTCCTCTTTATTCCTTCTTAGGGAGACATTTTCTTTTCTTCCTTTTCCCCGATCAATAAATGTAGCAGGAAATAAAACTTTCATTCAATTATTTCCATAGCAACACACACCTTATCACATCCTTTTGCTCTGTTTTGGATTGCTTTCATAGGGAAAAAAAGGGGGGAGCTCTTTATTAAGTACAAGTTCAAGTTTATAATAAAAGAACTTCCTAAAAACACATTCAAACCAATCCTAGTAAAGGTTTTCAAAGAGACTAACTTTTACTTGCTAGCTTTACCAGGGACTGCAGCCCTGTGAGGGCAAGACTCAGTCTCCTGATTACCATCTGAAAGGAGATTCAGGTGAAGACCCCAAAGCTACTTGAGCTTTCATAAAGGAAGGAAGGGGCAGCCAAGCAATCAAAAACAAACAGCCCAGTATGCTCCTACTGGGACACCTGTCTGTGACACTGTGGCTCTGGTCTCAAGTGGGTCTGGACCTCCACAGTCCTGATGTACAACTGGCCTCTGGCTGACATGGAGCAAGAAGGCGAGGAGCTGAGCCAGTGGGAGGCTGGGCACCAGCCTGCCCTGGATGATGAGAAGTCAAAGTTCATTTTGTATCTGTCTCCATCTTCCAGAAGCAGTGGAGGGTCCCCACCCCCTTGGAACCATGGCCTACCAGGCATTCAACACTTTCCTCAGGACACAGAGATGCTGAGGCACCCATGCAGAATATGAGTGAAGCAGGGTCACAGATCAGTATGTCACTACCTGTGAGCATGGTGTGAGCTCCTGCCCACTCCTTCCCACATTTACTGCCAGGGAGTGTCTCCCTCTCAGGTAGGTGATGACTTGCGAGGGGCCCCAGATGATCCCCTTAGGACAGCAAGGTATCCCAAGAGTGTCCATGACCTTCAGTGAGAAACTAAAGATGCCCCTCACTAGACCACCAGTCCTGGCTTCCAGTGGAATCTAATGATATCCCATGCTAGGGCCCCAACAATGCCTTATTCTGGTACCTTCCACCAGAGCCTCTTTAACACTTAAAATGTTAATGGCATCAACCACACCTTTCACTGAGGCCCAGGCTATGTTCCCCTCTATGACTCAGAAGTTGCCCCCTAGACATCCCTTAGGAGGCCTCCATCTGTGTGCCAGTCAAATTGCGGGATTTACAATCCCAGGACTCTCTTGTAAGCCAGTCAGACCTCCAATAAAGCTTCCTTCTACCTGAGCAGCCCACATCTATTCCATAGAGAGCAGATAACTCCTGGGCTTGGGAAGGGGCACCCAGGATGGCATCCCTGGTTTCAAGGCCTTTCTTCTGCCAGTATAACAACTGTGGGAAAGTATATACCAAGTGCTCCCACATCATAAGTCACCAGTGCAAACACACAAATGGGAAGTTCTATACTTGCAGTTGGGAAGGCTTTATGAGGTCTTCCATTCTGACGAGGCTTGGACGACATATGTGGACGCAACCAGACATCGACCATGTAGATGTGGTCAGTGCACCCAACATTTCAAGAGATCTGACCATCTCAAGCAACACCAAAGGATTCATCAGCAGATGCCAGGATCCCAGAGGCTGAGGCCAAATGTGGACAGACAGATGGTCCTCTGGCTCCTGGCCTTTAAGTTACTCTCCTTCCCTCTCATTTTGGCTTCTCTACCCAGAACCTGGCGGCTTCTGACCAGTTTCTATTTTTTGGTAGGTGCAGGTTTAGATGAAGACAAATAGATTAGGAGCCAGTGTCAAAGCTCAAATGAAGCTTTAGACTCCATCAGAGATTCCTCAAAACCCTCAAAAACTGTCTCAATGCCCTTACCTCCCTGGTGTCACCTACTTCTGTATTTAGCCAGATGGGAAAATGTAACACAGAGATATAGAGCTTTATTACAAAGCTCTTTATCCTACTCAGGAGGCTGGGGCAGGAGGACTTCAGGTTTGAGGCCAGAGGCATCCTGTACAACTTAGTAAGGCCCTGTGTCAAAATAAAAAAGGAGCCGAGGGTACAGCTCAGTGGTAGTGCATACATGTTAATGGAAGGCCCTGAGTTCAACCTCTGGTGCTAGAAAGAAAAAAAGCAAAGTAAATAAATAAGGAAGGAAGGAAGGAAAGAAAGAAAGAAAGAAAGAAAGAAAGAAAGAAAGAAAGAAAGAAATGGAGGGAGGGAGAAACCAAGCAAGCAAGCGAGCAAGCAAGCAAGCAGGATGTTTATCTCATGTTACTCTCCAGTTTGAAACCCTTTAGTGACCCCTTTGCCTAATATATAAAATCCAAGATCTTTACCTTGGTCTTCCAGAACCAGACTATGTTCAAATCTTAACCTTACCATTCATTAGCCATGTGATCTGTGAATACTATGCTTTATTTCATCTTCTGGAAAAAGAAAAACAGTACAGAACTGTATTGGACATGTCATGTACCACATCGGTCAGATTCCTCCTGGCACTGACCATCCACATGCCCAGAGTTTGTCTCTTCCTACAGACTAGGATGAAATGTCTTACTGAAGGACATGGCATCCCATGTAGCCTAACAACCCAACCTGTAGAGGGGTTAACACTCATGAGGAACAATTTGACTAATGAGAAATGGGAGATAGAAGGGAGCCAGGCAAATTCTGCCTTCTTCTCTCCCTTCCATGAATTGCTACAAGGTATTGTTTCTCCCCATCAGTATAGGCTATGTGGAGACCCTTCAAGGAGCCAGTGGACACACCTACTGGGTCTATTCAGGAAGCAGTGCCAGGTTGGAAATGCATTGCCTGCCTTACTTCCCATTCTTCTCTGCCTCATTCTGTTTTCTCACTCCTAATGCCTTGGGTTTGTACCCCCCAAATAAAACATCAGTATTTACTTCTTGGGCTGGAACTTAGCTCAGTTGGTAGAGTCTGGCACTGCACTCTCTGAGGATCGAGGTCTGATCCGTGGCATCACAAAAACAAGAGAAGGAGGTGTCAGTCCACTCCCAAAGCAATCCTGAAACAATCAGCCAATGAAAACCCTATGAGGGTTGCTATGAGTCAGACCCAACTTGATGGCACCTAACAACATTCACTTCTTGTTTTAGTCTGTTTTCTAGATGGCTTGGGGGAAGCAAGAGAAGAGGACATTAGACTGGGGTTGTTTGTTGTTCTTGTTGTTGTTAGGGGTCATCAAGTCAGTATCTGACTCATAGCAACCCTACATATAACAGGCGAAACACTATTGTCAGTGCTTCTCTGCTATTCATAGGAGTTTCAATGGCTGATTGTTTTTTTGGGAATGGGTTGCCCGGTCCTTCTCCAAAGCCTACAGAACCTGGTGTTCCCAAGTGGTCTCCTATTCAAATACTAACTAGGCCTGACCCTGCTTAGCTTCCAAGTTCTGACAGGTCAGAAGCCACAGTGCTATGGCTGCAGACTGGGGTACAGAATGGCAAACCCCACTGTATCTTCTCCTTTCACACCTAATCCAGGTCCCTGGACCACCCTTGAGTACCCCCTGGGTTTGAGGGATAATGACCATCCTGGCAACTCAGTCACATACTTTAGAACCTCCTTTCCAGACTCAGCAGGCCACCTTCCTCAGCAGCAAGCTCATGGTGAGAAAGGAACTTGGCCAAGCCACCAAGGAGTAGAACCAGGATACCAATCAGGATCCATCTGCCCCAGAGGTGGGTCTCTTCCTGAAGAGAGTTCTTTCTATAGGTTTTGGCTTGAGCCAGTCCATTGCCAAGCATGGCCACATTTTGGCTACAAATAGATAACTGATTCCTATGCTCAAGGGACGATCTTGGTCCAGGGGCAGAGAGGTCTACCTACATGCAGCATCCATGGGGAAGAGATGCCACTAAAGAGGAAGGTCAGAAGGCTTTCTGGAAGAGATGAACCTTGGCTCCAGTATGAAGGTAACATCTAGTAATCCCTCAAATGTTGAAATAGCTGCCAGGCTAATGAAGAACATCCTGGGAAGGACATCCCAGGAAAACATTGCAAGTGCCCAGAAGAGTCAGCCTGCAGCTTCTACAGTACAACCCAAGGCTGTGCGAGCGCACAGTGAGGAACACCAAGACAACTACAGCAGGTGTTGGAGAGAAAAGGTGTCTCAAAGGGGCACCTGAGTCAGACCTGGAGGACGCATCAGGTTAGCCATACCTCCCGTTTCCTGGCCATCTACCCTTAATCACTCTCTGAGTTGGTCACTAATGTCTCAGGTACATGAAGGCAGCCTGCCTCTATTGTGGAGCAGAAAGATAACAGATAAAAATTCTGAACATGCCAGCACTGCCAGGGAGAGGAACCAGACATCCACGGGCTCAAACTTCCTCTGGCCCTGCAGGGAAGTCCCACAGCTTTGGCTATGCTGATCCCATCCTGTATGACTGCATGATTGTGCTGCTAATGGCCCCAGCATACCTGGGGTGGGCATGTAGATGCCCTTTACCAAAATTCAGAGTGGACATTAGTTTAAAAAAAAAAAAAAGGCACAAAGATCTCCCTTGTGACTCAATCACTGGCTCCACAGGCGGAGGCCTGAGGTGCTGAAAGTCTCTTTCATTCTCAGCCGGGCACCAGGTTCCCTCTGTGGAGCAGGCTATCTTGGGTTCAGTGGGCCATGGCTGGTCTCTGGCTTTTGCCCACGCCCCCGCTCAAACACACCTGCACATGTAGGACCAGCAGGTTAGACTGCTTATTATTGTGATGCAAGATGAGAGGGCTGGTTGGTGACCCACACTTGCCAAAGAATGGATGTGGGGAGAAACCAGAGTGAGCAATGGTGGCCCCCAAAAGTCCCCTGACTTTGGAAAGGTCACTGTCTAGTGGAGGAGGAATGTTATTAGAAGTGGCTTGTGTTATTATAAAGTAACAGAAGAAGAATGGATGACTTTAATTTATTAATTTTCTATTTATTATGGTATCTATCATCTATGCAAAATTATTGTATATATCCAATTTAAGGAATAGTGCTTATTTATTCTTAAAAGCAAAAAGAAAAGAAAACAAACAAAAAGCCTAGGTGCTCCAAAGCTGGAGAAAGTGAAATCTTTTCACTTTCACTCCTAATTACACCAATTAGTGGCTAAACACTGTTTACCCCAGGAGGGGACTGGAAGGGTGTCATCTGTTCATTAGCATCACTTACTAAGGGGTCCTTTCCATTCCCCTGCAGTTATTTTAATTAAAAGTGTTACATGAATTCTCACCTACTGAGCCTTCATTTACTACAGAGGTGTGAGCTCGCAGCTCAGGCTGATTACATGGCTTTCCCACTTGACAGATTGCTAAAGATTTTCTTTCAGTTATGGGTAAGGGAAGCAGATGGTGGAGCACATCTATGCCACAGAATTCACTTGCCTGATCCTCTCCCTCCTATTTATCAATTTCAACATGTTTTTCAAATAGTAAGCCATACTGGCTAATTCTTTTGAAAATCATCACTACAACGCCCAAGGCCACAAGCAAAACAATAAACGGGGCACAGTTTATCAGTACCCATTCCCTTCCCTATCTTTCATCTACCTACCCTCAAGGTTTGGCTCCCTGGGGACCCATAGTTATCAAGGACTTACTGCCCCCGTAACTGCCCTTCCTCATTATCCTCTATTGAAAGTTACTTGTCTGGCACCTCATTCCTGCCATGCGAGGTACACATGCTGTTCAAAAGAACTACCAGCAAATGAATAAATTAGATCTTTAGAAACAGCATCAAATCTGATGTTTCTCACAACAGGTTACACAATAGTATTTCTACTGTATGCCAGTGGCTGATACTCAGAAAAAGGGCTCCTTCAGCAAAATTTTTTGGAGAGCTTGAAAATGAAGTCTCAGGGGGTTCTTGAACACAGGTCTTCTCTAAGCCTCTCTTCTGCAAGTGAGAAAGAGAACTCACCACAAGCAAGATTCCCAAAGCTATGCAGCCCCCCAGTCTCTCTCCATAATACATTGTGGAGGGCGTGAGCTTTATAGACTATAACTTGGTACTCATTGTCCAGCACTTCTATGAATCACAGGTGCCATGAAATATGGAACCAACCCTTGGCCACCATATGGGAAGTAGTGTAGGAAAAGGATGTTGTGAAATAATTGCAAGAGAAGGTGGAAGGAAAGAAGGAAGGAGAAGAAATATAGGAACGGAGGGACAGAGGAAGGAAGGGAGGGAAGAAAGCAGGGACAGAGATTAGAAGGAAAACCGAGCTGAGGACAGCTCTATTCTAATGAGGGTAGCATCTATCAAGAAAAGAAACTCAGTCCTGATTGAGTGAATCAGGACTGAGATGGGTGAGATGGGTGAGATTTCAGCCAGGTGAGCTGCTCAGCAGACAGCAGCTGCAGGACCGTAGGTGACTCTGAAGGTGAGATGAAGCACGTGCTGGTCGGAGCTCAGGGGAAAGATGGTAACAGTATGGCAAGACAGAGCAACCTGTGTCTGAGCAGTTACACACTGTTATACTTGTTGCTTGATATTCTCTGTGACTCTGTAGTTGCTAAAGCATTGTGTGCTAAGCACATGTCCACCACTTCAGGGCCACCAGGACAGGGGGAGGATGAAGGAGATGGAGGATGATAACCCACCAATATTCCACAAAACTGATGCTCTCAAAATATGGGAGTAAACACCCTTTGGAGTATCCCAGGGGCTACACATAGAGCTGAGATTCAACAGGATGCAGTGATGCGCCTGAAATCACGTGTCTAATGTGTGACTATGTCCAAATGGGCAGCTCTAGAATCTGCTCTGAGTGGCCTGTCCTATAACTTCCAGGAAGCTTATTATCGTTTGTAACTATTAATGTCAGGGGAGAATGAGAAAGAATCTTGGTGAATTCTAGGTTCTTTCTCCCTGGAATACTTACTTCTTCCTTGTAAAACTTGTAAAACCAAGGAAAAATCTCTGTTGTAATGAAAGACTCCATAGCTCACTCAACTTGTTTATAAACCAGTGGAAAGATGATTCTGACCCAAAGGCTCCCTCATGCCTATAATTCTCAGAGGGTGGAAGGGGAAGTGAGAGAAAGGAAATAAACAGAAAGACAGAAAAAAGTCACATGTAACAAATGACATAAAGCGCCAATAATGAAAAGAATACTAGACAATGAGGAGCTAAAGTCCTTTCAGAGATATATTCTACATTTCAATCACTTTCTCTTCTGCCTCATAATTCTGAAAAAAAAAAAGACACCTTTAAAAATTACTTTAGATGTAGGCTGTGAATAAAGCAGCTGCATGAAGAATTTTTTAACCATAACACCTGCTGCCAGCTACTGAGAAATGTGGAGCAATGGTTTAGTAACAAACTGCATGTAGACTGAGAAGAAGCCACTAATGGGAATACAGACTGCAGGAGAATTGCAAAAGTCACATTTTAATGTTTCTATACCTAAATGGACATTTAAAACTGAAAATAGTTGAGGATCATGATTTCCAGTGTAAGATGGCAGATTAGAGGCAGCCTCTGTGTGATGCAGTGACACAAAGGAGTCAGAACCGGAAGGAGCAGACTTTATTCTGAAGGGAGAAAGACTGGAAAAGCACAGAAATCAAAAAAGAGCTTACTGGATAATCTCAGAGTGCAGAGTGGAGCTAAGCAGCAAAGGGAGTAAACAGGACACATCGCCAGCTGTGGCTCCCTGATGGTGGCAGAGGGGAACCAGAGACCTCACCCAAAAAGGTAAGCCAGACAGCTCTGCTCATCAGACTGGCAGTCCTATGGGACAAGTTCACAGTCTGTGAAACCCTTGGATCCATTTAGGGGATTTGATGATAAAGTGGCTCTTCCTGACTAGGTGGTCAGCACTGGAGAAGAGAGTCATTTTGCCACGCTTTATATCTTAGAGGTCTGTGACTGGGTGCCACTTTGTGAGGGAATCTGTTATATGAGGTTGAGCTTCTCTTGGGACTTGAAAACAAAGAATAATCACCAGTGAGGTATTCTGGGGCGTGACACAGCTGTGGTAGGCAGGTACAGTGAGGAGGAAGTTGGGACATCTACATACTGAGAAGTTCAGGCAGCAGGAGGCTCAGGAAAGGTAGAAAAACGCTAGCTCCAACCCTCAGGGAGAAGAGACGACTCCATCTCCTGAGAGGCACTTCATAGACTGGCAGCTCTGAGCAGAGGTCAGATAAAAGACTCCATCTTCAACTGACTACCACTTATACCTAGCAGACTCCAGTGTTAGAGGCCACAGAAAAATGTCACACCAATATTTTATCTTGTATGTTTTTTTAATTCCTTCCTGCTGTGCTGGGGATTGAACTCAGAGCTTTGCATGGGACAAGTGCTATACCATTGTGCAGCACCCCAGCACTTTTCTTATTTTTGCTTTAAGATGGGATCTCGTTGGATTTCTCAGGCTGCCTCTATCCTGGGGTGCAAGATCCTCCTGCCTCAGCCTCCTGAGATGCTGGAATTGCAAGGGGTGCAATACAGTGTCCAGTGTTTTGTGTTTTTTTTCTTTTCCTTTCTTTTTTCTTTTGCTCTTCTTCCTTTCTTCCCTACTTTCATTATTAATTTTGTTTACCTCATCACTCTTTGGTCTAATGTAATTTTTATTTTTTTATTTTATATTTTGATGCCTGCGTATCCCTCTTTTTCTATTTATTATGCTTTAATTATCATTTTCACTATTTTTAAAGAAATCTTTTAGGCTTTTTACTTCCTACTGCCCTTAGAAAAGATAAAAATGGTCACTACATATGAATAAAGAGATCAATCAAGAAGATATAACAATTATAAATATATATACACTGAACATCAGTACACATAACTTTTTTTTTTTTTTTTTTTTTTTTTTTTTTTTTTTTTTTTTTTTTTTTTTTGTGGTACTAGGGGTTGGACCCAGGGCCTTGCGCTTGCATGCTCTGCAAGTGCTGGACCACTGAGCTGCACCCCCAGCCCATTTTTTATTTTTTTGAGACAGGGTCTTGCTAAGTTACACAGACTGCTTCTGGTCTCAACTTGCGATCCTCCTGCCTCTGCCTCCCGAGCTGGGATTACAGGTGTGCGCCACCGCCCCCAGCTCTACACGTAACTTCTTAAAGAAAATACTACTGTACATAAAGAGACAGATAGGTCCAGACACAATCGGAGTGGGTGACTTCAATACCTCACTCTTATCAATAGATAGAACATCCAAACAAAAAATCAACAAAGAAATTTCAGAGTTAAATACCACCTTAGATCAAATGGGCCTATTAGACAATAGCTATAGAATACATATTGTTCTCAGCAGTCCATGGAATCTTCTCTAAAACAGATCACATTTTAGATCGTAAATTGAGTCCTAACAAATACACAAAAAATTGAAATAATTTATTGCATTTTATTGGACCAGAATGGAATAAAACTAGAAACCAACATCAAGAAAAACTACAGAAACTATCCAAACACATGCAGATTGGACAATACACTCTTAAATGATCAAAGTTTCCTTGAAGAAATCAGAGAGGAAATTTAAAAATTATTAGATTCACATGAAAATAAAAACACAACCTACCAGAACCATTGGTGTACAGCAAAGGTGCTTCTAAGAGGGAAGTTTATAGCTGTGAGTGCCTACATTAAAAAATGATCAGAGAGGACTCAAATAAAAAACTTAATGATGCACTTCAAGGTCTTTGAAAAATAAGAGTGACCAAAACCCCAGATCAGTAGATTGAAAGAAATAATAAAGAAATTAATGAAATGGAGACTAAAAGAACAATAAAAAGAATTGATACAATAAATAGCTGGTTCTTGGAAAAAATAAACAAGATAGACAAATCCTTAGCCAAAGTGATCAAAACAAAGAGAGAGAAGACTCAAATTATAAAATCAGAGATGAAAAAAAAGGACAGTGCAACAGACACCAGTGAAATTCAGATAATCATTAGGAAATACTTTGAAAACTTATATTCCAAAAAACCTGGAAAACTTGGATGAGATGGATAAATTCCTAGACACAATGCCCTACCAAAATTAAATCAATAGAATATAAACTTAAACTGACCTATAATGAGCAGCAAGATTGAAACAGTAATAAAGAGACTCACAACAAAGAAAAGTCCAGGACCAGGTGTATTCACTGCCAAATTCTGCAAGACCTTTAAAGAAGAATGAAACTAGATCCCTCGCTCACACCTTGTACAAAAATCAAAATGGATCAAAGATCTTAATGTAAGACCTAAAACTTTTAAACTGCTAGGGAAAACACTTAAGTATGTAGGCACAGGTATAGACAAGGACCTTCTGAATAGGACCCCAATATCACAGGAAACAATAGCAAGAATTGACAAATGGGATTGCATGAAATTAGACTTTTGCACAGCAAAGGACACAAATATCAGAGTGATAAGGCAGCCTACAGAATGGGAGAAAATCTTTTCCAGCTGCACACTAGCTGGAAATCTTAATATCTAGAATATGTAAATAACTCAAAAAATTGAACACCAAGAAAGTAGGTTTTCCAGTCAAAAAAATGAGTAAATGAACTGAACAGAGTTTCCAAAAGAAGAAATAAAAATGGCCAAGAACCATGCAAGAAAAGTTCAACATCCTTAGCCATCATGAAAATGCAAATCAAAACAACACTGAGATATCATCTCACTCCAGTCAGAATGGCTACCATCAACAAAACAAACAAACACTGCAAGAATGCAGGGAGAAATGAACCTTTACATGCTGCTGGTGGGAATGCAGGTTGGTGTAGACACTTATAGAAATCACTATAGAGGTTCCTCAGAAAAGGAAAAGTAGAACTACCATATGACCCAGCAATACCACACCTGGTGATATACTCAAAGGAATACAAGTCAATATAACATAGAGATGAATGCTCACCCATGTTTATTGCAATGATATTCACAAAAGCCAAGATATGGAATCCGTCTAGGTGTTCATCAAAGGAAGAAGAGATAAGGAAAATGTGTTGTATATACAACATGGAGTTTTATTCAGCCATAAAGAAGGGTGAAATTATGCCATTTGTTGAGAAACGGATGGAACTAGAGATCATCATTTTAAGTGAAATAAGACAGACTCAGAAAGATAAATATTGTATGTTTTCTCTCATATATGGATGTTAGATTTCAATATATATATTCCATATTAAAATATATAGGCCATGAAAGTAGAAGGTGATAAGGCAGTTCTTATCTCCAACCTAGCAGGAGATAAGAACTAAAGAGAAAGAGAATGGGACAAGAAGAAAGGGTAATGGGGAAAAGGGAAGGAAATATCACATTTTTCCCTTAAGGATGGATATATATATATATATATATATATATATATATATATATATATATATATATATATATATATATGTATATATATTATGGCTAGGATTTAGCTCAGTTGGTAGAACACCACTCTGCCGTCTCTGAGGTCCCAAGTTTGATTCCCAGCACTGCAAAAATGGGAGAAGGATGTGACAACCCACTCCCAAGGCAGTCCCAAAACAGTCAGCCATGAACGCCCTATGAGGGTCACTATGAGTTGTACAGGACTCGACAGCACCTAACAACAACAACAACATATGTGTGTGTGATATGATGCATGTGTGTATTCATGATGATATATATGATACATAATTATATAGAAATAGTTATGCACACAAATGAAACTTGCGAGTGGAAGTGGGACCATTCATGGGGAGGAAAGGGATGGGGCAAGAGGGTTCATGACATGGTAATGGGGGAGGTACAGTGGGGACAATGTACAATAACATGCGTGTATGGACATGTCATAATGAAACCTATTAAATTGTAAACTAAAAATTACCAATAAAACAAAACATAAACATAAAAAATAAAAATTACAAAGATTAAAAAAAGAAAATAGTTAAGGATTAATGAACTAAACACCAAATTGTACCTTAAGCAATTACTTCTTTAAAAACAGTCAGGACATGGCAAGGCAAACACAGACCAATTCAAGATATATGGTATAAAGAACAACTGAAATTAAAAAGTGAAAATAGGATTAATGGAGTTTTAAGAAATTTAGACTGAGAGACCTGAAATTCATATGGGAAGTAGTGAGGATTGGGTTATTGGTCTTTTTATTGTTGAATTATAACAGTTTTTAGATTCCCTGCATCCAGAGATTTATCAGTTATATAATTTGCAAATACTTCCATTCTGTGAATTGTCTTTCATTTTCTTGACATTGTTTATTTCAACAAAAAAGTCACAAATTTTCAAAGTCTAATTTATCTATCTTGTCTTTGGTTGCCTTTGCTATAGCTGTCATACCTAAGAAACCACTGCTTAGCCTAAGGTCATGAACATTTATTTGTACCTAGGTTTTCTTCTTTATAGGTATTTCAATTTTTATTTCTATATGTTTGATGCTACTGTAAGTGGAATTGTTAATTTCATTTTCAAAGTGTTCATTGTTGGTATATAGAAATAAAATTGATTACTGTGTATTGGTTTTCTATTGTGCAATCATGCTGAATTCACTTACTAGTTCTAATAGCTTCTTTGTGGATTTCTTAGAGTTTCTATATACATGACTATGTCAGCTGCAAAGAGAGATAGGTTTACTCATTGCTTTCCAATATAGATACTTTTACTGTTTTTCTTGACTAGCTGTGCTGGCTAGAATCTCCAGTAACATTGCTACTATTTATAAGGCATCCTTGTCTTTTTCCTATAATGGGGGTAATGTTCTCAGTCTTTCACCATAAGAATGATGTTAGCTGTGTGTATTCCACAGATGCTCTTTCTCAGATTAAGAAGGTTACTTTAATTCCCGTTTTTTTTGAGGGTTTTTTTTCAATTATGATTGTTGTTGTTGTTGTAGGGTGCCGTTAGGTGCCTCAACTCATAGCGTCCTATGTACAGCAGATCGAAACACTTGCCCATTCTGTGCCAGGCAAACGATCTCATTTATGTTTAAGCCCATTGTTGCAGACACTGTGTCAATACATCTGGTGGAGGGTTTTCCTCTTTTGCGTTGACCTGCCACTCTCCCAAACATGATGTCCTTCTCCAGAGATCGATCTCTCCTGACTACAAGTCCGAAATATGTAAGACGCAGTTTGGCCATTCTTGCTTCCAAGGAGCACTCTGGTTGTACTTCTTCTAGGACAGATCTGTTGGTTCTTCTGGCAGTCCATGGTATATTCAATAGACATCTCCAGCACCACAACTCAAAAGCATCAATGCTTTTTCTGTCTCTCTAGTTCAATGTCCAACTTTCACAACCATATGATGCCACTGAAAATACCATGGCATGAGTCAGACGCAGCTTCGTCTTCAGTGTGGCATCTTTGCTTTTCAGTACTCTAAAGAGATCTTTTGTCACAGCTTTTCCTAGAGCAATGCGTCTTTTGATTTCTTGACTGCTGCTTCCATGGGTGTTGATTATACAGCCAAGCAAAGTAAAATCTTGGACAACCTCAATCTTTTCTCCATTTATTGTGAAGTTGCGTGCTGACCTAGTTGTAAGGATTTTTGTTTTGTTGATGTTTAGTCGTAACCCATATTGAAGGCTATGATCTTTGATCTTCATCAGTAAATGTTTTAAATCCTCTTCACTTTCAGCAAGCAGAGTTGTGTCATCTGCATAAACGCAGGTTGTTAATGAGTCTTTCTCCAATCTTGATGCCACGTTCTTCCTCATAAAGTCCAGCTTCTCAGATTATTTGCTCAGCGTATAAATTGAAGAGATGTGGTGGAAGTATACAGCCCTGACGCACACCTTTCTCAACTTTAAACCACTCAGTGTTTCCTTGTTCTATTTGAACAAATGCCTTCTGGTTCATGTACAGATTTCTCATGAGCACAATTAGGTGTTCTGGTATTCCCATTTTCCGAAGTGTTCTCCATAATTTATTATGATCTACCCAATCAAATGCCTTTGCATAGTCAATAAAACATAGATAGACATCTTTGTGATATTCTCTGCTTTCAGCTAATATCCACCTGACATCAGCAATGATGTCCCTGGTTCCCCGCCCTCTTCTGAATCCCACTTGATTTTCTGGTAATTCCCTGTCTATATATACTGCTGCAGTCGCTTCTGAATGATCTTTAGTAGAATTTTGCTGGTGTGTGATATTAATGATATTGTCCGATAGTTTGCACATTCAGTTGGATCCCCTTTTTTGGGAATAGGCACAAATATGGATCTCTTCCAGTCAGTTGGCCAAGTAGCAGTTTTCCAAATCTGTTGCCACAAACATGTTAACACCTCCAGTGCTGCATCTGTTTGTTGAAACATCTCTATGGGTATCCCATCAATTCCTGGAGCATTGTGTTTCACCAGTTCTTTCAAGGCAGCTTCCACTTCATCCTTCAACACCATTGGTTCCTCTTCATATGCAACCTCTTGGAATGGTTGGTCATCTACCAATTCTTTCTTGTATAATGACTCTGTATTCTTCCCATCTTCTTTTGATGTTTCCTGCATCATTTAATATTTTCCCTGTAGAATCTTTCACTACTGCCACTCGAGGCTTAAATTTTTTCTTCACTTTCTTAAGCTTGAGAAACACAGAGCGTGTTCTTCCCTTTTGGTTTTCTGCCTCCAGCTCCTTGCACATGTTATTATAATATTTGTTTTTGTCTTCTTGAGCTGCCTTCTGAAATCTTCTGTTTAGTTCCTTAACTTCATCATGTCTTCCTTTTACTTTAGCTGCTCGAAGTTCGAGGACAAGGTCCAGTGTCTCTTTTGACATGTAATTTGGTCTTTTCTTTTTTTCTTGTCTTTTTAAGAACTTTTTGCTTCCTTCTTGAATGATATCTTTTATGTCATGCCACAACTCTTTTGGTCTCCTATCATTTGTGTCTAATGCATTAAACCTATTTTTGAGGTGGTCTCTGAACTCAGGTGGGATATACTCAAGGTCATACCGTGGCTCTCATATACTTGTTCTAATTCTCTTCAGCTTCAGTTTGAACTTGCGTATGAGTTGATGGTCTGATCCACAGTCAGCACCTGGTCTTGTTTTGACATCTTGTACAGAGCTTTCCCATCATCTCTTTACACATATGTAGTCAATTTGATTCCTGTATGTTCCATCTGGTGAAGTCCATGTGTATAGTCTCCGTTTATGATGTTGAAAAAATGTATTTGCAATGAAAAGGTCATTGGTCTGACAAAATTCTATCATGCGATCTCCAGCTTCGTTTCTGTCACCAAGACCATATTTTCCAACTACTGGGCCTTCTTCTTTGTTTCCAAGCTTTGCATTCCAGTCACCAGTGATTATCAGTATGTCTTGATTGCATGTTTGATCTATTTTAGATTGCAGAAGCTGATAAAAGTCTTCCTTTTCTTCACTTGTGGCCTTAGTGGTGGGTGCATAAATTTGAATAATAGTCATATTAACTAGCCTTCCTTGTAGGCGTATGGATATTATTCTATCACTGACAACATTGTATTTCTGGACAGATCTTGAAATGTCTTTTTGATGATGAATGCAACCCCATTTCTCTTTAGTTTATCATTCCCAGCATAGTAGACCATATGATTGTCTGACTCAAAATGGTCTATGCTGGTCCATTTTAGCTCACTGATGCCTAGAATGTCAATGTTTATGCGATCCATTTCTCTTTTAACAATTTCTAATTTTCCTAGATTCATACTGCGTACATTCCATGTTCCAATTATTAATGGATGTTTACAGTTGTTTCTCCTCATTTTGAGTGGTGCCACATCAGCAAGTTGAGCACCCTAGGGCTTTGCTCCATTTCCGTCATCACAGTAGACTGTACTTGGAGGAGGCAATTCTTCCCCAGTCGTCTTCTGAGTGTCTTCCAACCCGGGGGCCTCATTTTCCGGCACTATATCTGACAGTATTTCTTTGCTATCCATAGGGTTTTCAATGGCTAGTTGTTTCAGGAGTGGCTCGCCAGGTCCTACTCCCTAGTCTGTCTTAGTCTGGAAGCTCAGCTGAAAACCTGTCCACCATGGGTAACTTTGCTCATGTCCAAGGTTACAGTGGCAGAACTCTCAGCCTCATCGCAACATGCAAGCCCCCACAGTGCGGCAAACTGACAGACATGTGGGAATCAATTATGATAGGCTATTGGATTTTGTCAAATGACTTTTCTGCACATATTGAGGTGATTATGCAGTTTGTCTCTTTTCTATTAATATAGTATATGATATTGATTGATTATCATATGTTGAAACAACCTTGCATTTCCTGGATAAATCCCATTTGGACAAGATGGGTAATTCTTTTTTGATGGATTTAGTTTGCTAGTATTTTGCTGAGAATTTTTGAATCTTTATTCATATATATAATATTATAGTTTTCTTATGGTATCTTTGGTTTTGGTATGAAGGTAAGTAACATTGGTATCATGGACTGAGTTATAAAGTATTCCTTCCTCTTCTATGTATTCAAACAACTTATAAAGAAATGGTATTAATTCTTTCTTAAAAACTTGAAAGAACTCACCAGTGAAGACATCTGGTTGGAGCTTCTCTTTGTGTGGAGGTTTTTCTTTTTATTAGTAACTCAGTCTCTTAGGATAGATCTATGCAGAATTTCCATTTGAGTCAGTTTTGACAGTGTGTATCTTTCTAGGAATTTTTATCCATTTCATCTAGGTTATCTCATTTGTAGATACACAGTTGTTCCAAGTAGTCTCTTATAATGACATTTATTACTGAAGGGCTAGAAGTCATACCTCATATTCATTCCTGATTATAGTAATATGTCTCCCCTCTCTTTGTTAGTCTACTTAAGGATTTGTCGATTTTGTTGATCTTTTAAAAGAACCAATATTTGGCAGATTTGATTTTCTCTATTGTTTTTCTATTCTCTATTTCATTCACATCTTCTCTGTTGTCGTTAGGACCCGTCAAATCAGATCTGACTCATAGCAACCCTATGTACAACAGACCAAAACACTCCCCAACACTTCTCTTGTCTACATTATTTCCTTCCTTCTGCTTGCTCTAGTCCTAATTCCTTAGGACAGAAGATAAATTATTGATTTGTGATCTTCCTTTTTTTTTTACTGTAAGTGTCTACACCAATAAACTTCTTTCAAAGAACTGACTTAGCTATATCTCATAATTTTTGGTATGTTGAAATTTTCTCATTCATCTCAAAATATCTTATCATTTCCCATTTGATGATGTATTTCACCCACTGGTTATTTTGGAGTATTTTGTTAATATTCACATATTGTCAATATCCAAAATTTTCCTTCTCTTTACAATTTTTAATTTCCTCCATTATGTCAAAGAAGGTAATTTTTATGCTTTCAATTCTTTTAAACTTACTGAGCCTTGCTTTATAATCCAATATATGGTCTATCCTGGAGAATGATCTATGTACACTTAATAATTCTGCTGCCCTTCCATATAGTGCTCTATAGATGTCTATGAGATTTAGTTGGTTTATAGCCTTCAGTTTTCAGTCTCCTTGTTGATCTTCTGCCCAATTTTTCCATCATTATTGAAAAGGGAATAATGAAGGTTTCAGTTGTTATTGTTGAATGAGAGGAGATCTTTCAGTTCTTTCATTTTTTGCTTGTTATTTTTGGGGGCTCTGTTTTATGTACATATTTATAATTATTATATAACTAAATTATTTCTTTTACCACTACCAAATATCTTTCTTTGTCTCTATAAGAATTTCTATCCAGTTGGGTGCAATGGCTCATGCTTGTAGTCCTAGCAACTTGGAAGGCAGAGGTAGGGGGATTACAGGTTCAAGGCCAGAGGCAGCCTGTGTAACTCAGCATGACCTTGTCACATGAAAAAAAAAATTTAACGGGCTGGAAATACAGCTCAGTGGTAAACACTTGTAAAACATGCTTGAAGCCATGGGTTCAACTCCCAAGTACTGAAAAACAAAAACAAACAAAAAAACAAAAAAACTCTTAAAGACTGTTTTCTCTGAAACTAGTATAGCCACTTCAGCTCTTTTTGTTACAATTTGTATGGTATATTTTTTCCATCCTTTACTTTCTATTAGTCTTTAAGACAACAGTGTCTCTCTCTTTTTTCTTTTTTTTTTAACTGTCTGATTCCAAGTACAGTATTTTTTAATTGGAAAATTTTAATGTACACCTTAATGTGATTCACTCTGACATGCTTTTCATTGTGACATTTCCATATATGCATTTTGATGAACATTATTCATATAGGTTACCCTTTACCCTCCCCTATGCTCCCCCCTACCCCCCTGCCCATCTAAGTCTTCTCTAACTTTTACTTGGTAATATTTTTCTATATGTCCTTGGGTTCCAGTTCTGTTTAAGATAGAAACTTTTCCTGTAGTGGTCTTTGTTTTTATCTTGTTAGAACAATTACATGCATTTTCTAGACCATTTAAATTGA
>VMDO01032123.1:0-19332 GCA_007922755.1 Pedetes capensis
ATATACATATATACATATACATATGTATATATATATATATATGTATATATACATATATATGTATATATATGTATATATGTATATATGTACATATATACATATATACATATATATACATATATATGTATATATGTGTATATATATTTATATGCTTGCAACTCAATTATAAAAAGATAATGTATATATGTATATATACATATACATATATACATATATACATATATATTATACATACATACAATTATATATACATATAATTATAAAAAGATAATGTATATATGTATATATACATATACATATATACATATATACATATATATTATACATACATACAATTATATATACATACAATTATAAAAAGATAATGTATATATGTATATATACATATACATATATACATATATACATATATACATACATATATACATATATACATATATACATATATATACATATATACATATATATACATATATATATACATATATACATATATACACATATATATATACATATATATACATATATATACATATATATATATATATACACACACATATATATATACATACATATGGGCTGGGATTTAGCTTAGTTGGTAGAGCACTGCGCTGTAGTCTCTGGGGTCCAGAGTTCAATTCCCAGCACCACAAAAATGGGAGAAGGACCTGGCAATCTACTCCCAAGTCAATCCCGAAATAGTCAGCCATTGAAAACCCTATGAGGGTCGCTATGAGTTGGACACTGACAACAACAAATATATATATATATATATATATATATATATATATATATATATATATAATATATATATATACATATATGTGTGTGTGTGTGTGTGTATGTATTTATATGTATATATATTTTTTCCCTGGATTAAGTTCCAGTACATGATTTGATTAAGTTCCAGTACATGATTCTGCAGGTTATCTTTTATTTCTTGGTGGTGTCCTTTGGAGAAAAAAAGCTTTTAATTTTGATGAAGTTCAATTTATTTATTTCTGGTGCCTATGCATTTCATATTATATCTAAGAAACCATTGCTAAGGTCAGTGCATGGTGGTGCACACCTGTAATCCCAGTGACTTGGGAGGCAGAGGCAGGAGGATGACAGGTTAAAGGCCAGAGGCAGCCTGCATAATTTAGTGATACCTAGTCTGAAGATAAAAAATATAAAAGGGCTGAGGTGCAGCTCAGTGCTTAACTCAGGGTCATGAAGGTTTAGTTTATTATTGTTTTCTTCTGTGAGTTTTAGCTTTTATATTTAGGAAGCATTTATTAAAAGATATTGAAATATAATACACTCATATTTTAGAACTACTGGTTTTATGCATAGTCTATGCTTCCTCAATATTGAGAAGCAAGCTGGGCGCAGTGGCGCACACCTGTAATTCCAGCAGCTCGGGAGGCGGAGGTGGAGGCGGGAGGATAGCAAATTCGAGACTAGAGGCAGTCTGCGTAATTTAGTGAGACCCTATCTCAAAAAGTAAAAAAATGGGCTGGGGGTGCAGCTCAGTGGTCCAGGACTTGCAGAGCATGGAAGCGTGAGGCCCTGGATTCAACCCCCAGTACCACAAAAAAAAAATTGAGAAGCAATAGTTTGGGTCTCACCTTCTACTCACAATGGCTAATCTCTATTTTTCCCAGAGATAATCCTCAGTCTAAGAGTTTTTAAGTTGTCTGTTAGGATGTTGTAAATTATACAATAGCTGTCTATAAAGTATAGTGAGCACTGGTTATGTGCTAAGCATTTTACATTGCACAATCTTGTTGAATCCTTACTACAAGGATAGTGTTAAAATTACCTCCATTTTTCATGATGCAATACATATATATATCCTCCTTTTATTTAAAAAGAGATATCAATATCTATATCTTTAGCACTATGGCACAATGCTTGAGTGAGTGCCCCCTATTCCTGCATGACTCCCCCTCCCAAAGGATACCTGCTCCTCCTATTATTCTTTAGAAAGCTATCACTTTGGAGGTTTTTTTTTTGTTTTTGTTTTTGTTTTTTTGCATTCTTCTAGCATCCAGCTCTCCTTTTTCTTTTTCTCATTTCTCATCAGGTTTTGTGATTTTACTTTTACTTATGTTATTCTTTTTTATTCCCCCCACTAGTCTGTCAATTTGCTGTACTGTGGGGGCTTGTGTGTTGCTGTGATGCTGAAAGCTATGCCACCAGTATTACAGGTATCAGCAGGGTCACCACCAATGGTAGGAAAGTTTCAGCTGAGTTTCCAGACTAAGACAAACTAAAGAGAGGGACATGGCAGCCCACTCCTGAAACAATAGGTCATTGAAAACGCTGTCAGGTATAGTGCCAGAAAATGAGCCTCCCACTTTGGAAGGCACTTAAGAGGCCACTGAAGAAGAGTTGCCTCCTCAAAGTAGAACTGACCTTAAAATTGGGAATGGAGTAAATCCCCAGGAACCTCCATTTGCCTATGTGGCACGACTCCAAATGAGAAGAAATAACTGTAAATTTCCATTAATAACTGGAACATGGAATGTACACAGTATGAATCTAGGAAAATTAGAAATCATCAAAAGTGAAATGGAGTGCATAACCACTGACATTCTAGGCATCACTGAGCTAAAATGGACCAGTATTTGGCTATTTTGAATCAGATAATCATGTAGTATACTATGCCAGCAATGACAGCTTAAAGAGAAATGGGGTTACATTCATAATCAAAGAAGAAATCTCAAGATCTGTCCTGAAGTACAATGTTGTCAGTGATAGAATAATATCCATATACCTACAAATAAGGCCAGTTAATAGGACTATTATTCAAATTTACTCACCCACCAATAAGGCCACAAATGAAGAAAGGGAAGATTTTTACTAGGTTCTGCAGTCTGAAATTGATCGAACATGCCATTAGGATGCACTAGTAATTACTGGTGAGTGGAATGCAAAAGTTCGAAACAAAGAAGGTTCAGTAGTTGGAAAATACGGCCTTGTGACAGAAATGATGCTGAAGATCATATGATAGAATTTTGTCAGACCAACGACCTTTTTAATGCAAATATATACATATATATATATTTTTTTAAACAACATAAACAGCAACTATACACATGGAATTCACCAGATCATTTGCGGAAAGAGATGATGGAAAGCCTCAATATCAAAAGTAAGAACAAGACCAGGTACTAATTGTGGATCAGAGCATCAACTGCTTATATGCAGGTTCAAACTGAAACTGAAGAAAATTAGAACAACTATGTGAGAGCCAGGGCTGGGATTTAGCTCAGTGGGTAGAGCGCTGCGCTGCAGTCTCTAAGGCCCCGAGTTCAATTCCCAGCACCCCAAAAATGGGAGAAGGGCCTGGCAATCCACTCCCAAGGCAATCCCAAACAGTCAGCCATTGAAAACCCTGTGAGGGTCGCTATGAGTCGGATACCGACTCGACGGCACCTAACAACAACAACAACATGTGAGAGCCAAGATATGATCTAGAGTATATCCCACCTAAATTCAGACATCATCTCAAGAAAAGATGTGATGTGTTAAGACTCTTATGATTGAAGACCAGACAAATTGTGGTGTGACATCAAAGACATCATTCATGAGGAAAGCAAAGGGTTATTAAAAAGACTGGAAAAAAAAAGAAACCAAATTATATGTCAAGAGACTCTGAAACTTGCCCTTCAACATCAAGCAGCTATAATAAAAGGAAGACATGACAAAGTTAAAGAACCAAACAGAAAATTTCAAAAGGCAGCTCCAGTAGACAAAATCAAATAATATAATGACATGTGCAAAGGGCTGGAGATAGAACACCAAAAGGGAAGAATATGTTGTTTTCCTCAAACATAAGGAATTGAAGAAAAAATTCAAACCTTGAGTGGCAATAGTGAAGGATTCTATAGGGAAAATATTAAACGAGGAAGGAAACATCAGAAGAAGATGGAAGGAATACACAGAGTCATTACACCAAAAAGAATTAGTGGATAATCAACCATTTCAAGAGGTGTATATGATCAGGAACCAATAGTACTGAAAGAAGTGGAAACTGCCTTGAAGGAATTGGCAAAACACTTGGATGCAGAGCCAAGAAAATCAGAAGTTTGAGGTCAGAGGCAGCCTGGTAACTTAGGAAGACTCTGACTCAAAATAAAAAGTATATTTAAAAAATTGCCCTGGGGGAGCAGCTCTGTGGTAGTTATTGTTGTTAGATGCTGTAGAGTCTTGTCTGACTCATAGCGACCCCTATAGGGTTTTCACTGGCTGGTTGTTTTGGGATTGCCTTGGGAATGAATTGCTGCATCCTTCTCCCATATTTATAGTGCTGGTGTTGCAGAAAAATTTAAGTCAAAAGTTAAGATGTTATAATGTTTGCTTAAAATGTAATTACTAGAACTTAATGTTCCTTGTTTAAAACTTATACATTCCATCCAGTAGATCACCTCCCATCTCCTTGCTTATCTCCCTGTCTCAGCCCTATAATCTGCTTCCCAATTTCTCACAACTGCTACGCTCAGTCCATTGAATGTACTCTTCACCCTATAATCTGCTTCCTGATTTCTTACACTTGCTAAACTCAGTCTATATTCTACTTTCCACACTGATGGCTACTTTCTGATTTCTTAGAACTGCTAAACTCAGTCTACTGAATGTACTCTCTACCCTGTAATCTGCTTCCTGATTTCTTATATCATGTAGCTGTTACCTGCCTATCTCCATGGTAACTAGCTTAACCCACCTACAGATGATCCTGTAGGCAGTACACATGTGGTTTCCACTGACAACACTGACCCTATGAACTATATAACCCCAGGAGAACTGGGGTTTGGGGTCGGTCCTGAGAGGACTCATTTCTGTGGGGTGACCTTGTTATAGCAATACATTTTTTACATTACCCAACTCCTGAGTCTCTTGAAGTACTTTGGGTTTTCTTATGCGGCTTCACTGGGAATCAAACCCCCGACCTCAGAGACTGTGGCGACTGATCCTGTCAGATCTTGGACACTAAGCAGGGCTGGGCCTGGTTAGTACTTGGATGGGAGACCACTTGGGAACACCAGGAGCTGTAGGTTTGGGAGAAGGACCTGGCAACCCAGTCCCAAAACAATCCGCTATTGAAAACACTATGAATAGCTCTGTGGTTGAGCCCTTGCCAAGTATGTTTGAGGCTTTGGGTTCAAAGCCCAAGTACTGCACAAGGGAAAAAAAAAAAAAAAGTAAGGAGAGAAGGAGAAGGGTTGAGGGGGCGGAGGGGAAGGAGGAGGAGCTGATGATAAACCATGCGTGGCGGCACACACGTCAGTAATCTCAGCACTCGGGAGGCTGAGGCAGCAGCATTGACACAAGTTCGAGGCCAGCCTGGTATGCAGAATGATTTCCAGGACAGCCTGAGCTACACTGAGAAACTCTACCTCGAAAAAATAATAAACCAAACACTTTAACATTAAAAACATACATGCAAGAGAGAAATCATCTCTTTAACACACCCTCACAATCCCACTAAGATATCATAATTACAGTAGTTTCTCTTGCCCCTGGGCGGCTTTACAATTCACTGGACATAGAACAGAGAAGGTATCACCCAAGCCTTTGAGTAAGTTTGACACACCCGGCTTCCCGTCGTCCTGCCGCGCCTGCCGCAAACCTCCCTGGGAGTAGTAGTCCCTAGGTCGGATAGCCTCGGTGGCAGCAGCAGCGCGCTTTCGATCGCTGTACTACAGCGGGTTGGTGCGCTGGTCGCGAGGCTCTTCCGCCTCGCCTTTCCCTCCTTGCCTCCGCGCCCGCCCTAGTTATCATGGCGGCTCCCTTGGCCCTGGTGCTTGTAGTAGCCGTGACCGTGCGGGCGGCCTTGTTTCGCTCCAGTCTGGCCGAATTCATTTCCGAGCGGGTGGAAGTAGTGTCTCCATTAAGCTCTTGGAAGAGAGGTGAGGCCACCTGCACCAATAAGCCGTCAGGCCCGGCTCGCGCTATCTCGGTTTCTGTGAATGGGAGGCGGGGGCCTCAGGCACGCGGTTCTCGGAAGGAACTGACCCACCCCCGGGTCCTTAGCGAGCTGGGGGCGGAGCTGTGGAGCGAGGGGGTGTGGGGAAGGTGTGAGGGTTGAGCCTTGGAGCCGCGACCACCTGTGGGGTGGGTACATGAGGGGCGTGTCCTACTCGTTGTCCTGAGCCTAGGAGCGTGATCCACGAAGAGGAGGGTCCTGTGTGGAGTACAATTTGTTAAGAGCGTCAGGGTGTGGCGCGAGATCGAGAGCTGTGTTCCGTGGGGTAGCAAATGGTGTGAGGGGGCCTGCAATGAGGGAGCCAATCTCGTGTTTGTGCATGTTCGCCTCTGTTCAGTCTAGGACTTTCATTGAAGTTTTTCCTACTCTTTCTTATTTCTGTGTAAGTTCTTAATCAGACATTTAAAATATATATGTACATTTTGTTAGTATTGTAATTGTACATATTTATGGAGTACAGAGTGATAATTCAGTTCATATATACAGTATGCAATTATTAAAATCATGTTGCTAACATTGTCATCACTTTAAGCAATTTGTTGTTGTTAGGTGCCGTGGAGTGGGTGTCCTACTCATAGCGACCTTACTTACAACAGTTGAAACAGTATTGTTACTACTTCTCTGCTCTTCATAGGGTTTTCAATGTCAGATTGTTTTTTGGGGGTGGGTTGCCAGGTCCTTCTCCCAAGCCTACAGCACTTGGTGTTCCCAGGCAGTCTTCCATCCAGGTACTAACCAAGTCCGATTGCTGAGCTTCCGAGATCTGAAGGGATAGAACGCCACAGTGGTACTGCTGCAGGCTTAAGCAGTATACAAAAACTTTTTGATTGGCATGTGTCAATACATCAGACATTATTTTATGATAGTACATACAAAGAGACATGGAACTTGGGCTGAAGGAGCCAGAGGCTAGTGGGGGAGAAAAACAAGTAGTTATAGTATTTAATTGGTGAAATTTGGTAGTTGGTACTTTTTGTGTCCACCAGTTTTTGGTTGTTTTTTTTTTTGTTTGTTTGTTTTTGTGAAGGTCTCTGGATCCTTACAGACTTTGGCTGTGATACAGGCTGTTTTTTTATGATTAATTTATTCTTTTTTTTTTTTTTAAGACTAGTCAAGCGCAGTGGTGGAAAGGGGGAAAAGAGTACAATAAGGAGATCAATCTGTAACTGACTATGAACAATCAATTGAGATAACTCACTAATTTTGGACCAGTGAAGGCTTGTTCTTTGAATGAGAATAAGTGAGGAATTATACACTTGGAGGAGATGACTGTTGCCTTGAAATATCTGAAGGGTTTTAAGTCAGTGTATTGTCAATTCTTTATAAAATGCAGATGTCAGAGTCCCAACTCATAATGACCAGATTATGATTAAAAAAATGAATTTATTGGCCTTCATAACTGAATAGTCCAAGGACAGATTGTGACTTCCAGCCTACCTGCACTCAGAGATTCAATGATATCAAAAGGACTGATTATTTCTCCATCTTGGCATTGGCTGCATTCAGGCAGGTTCTTCCCAGGTATTGGCAAATGTGGCCATTTCTAGCCTCTGACTTTTATGTTCTCTCAGTTTCATGTTCAGTGGAAAGAGTGGCTCTTTGATGAGCACAACGAAAGCCCTGGAATTGAATCATATTGAACTTGTTTGGTCATACAATAATTCTTTAGCCAATTCCTGTGGTCATCTCAATTCATGTATCTACCTCTTTAAAGATGAAGCAGCTTCACCCAAAATATGACAAAGAGGATACCCCATAGGGAAACAGAGCGCTGTTACCAAGAGGGAACACCAAAATTGGTGCTGGGCAGGCAAAAATAACAGATA
The DNA here is from genome assembly GCA_007922755.1 of Pedetes capensis. NCBI lineage: Eukaryota > Metazoa > Chordata > Mammalia > Rodentia > Pedetidae > Pedetes > Pedetes capensis. The sequence goes on from VMDO01032123.1 coordinate 7,801, forward strand.
TCCATTACAGTCTTTTTTGTGTGTCACCCATTTCTACAAACCCATCGGACTGATAGTCTAGCTAAACTGTACTAAAATAATATAAATATATATGAATTTCCTGCTTGATAAGATGCAAGCATAGACTTTTCAGTTCAATAAAAATAATAAGAATTAACACTGATATAATGCTGTGTACATGCCAGGCACTGTTGCAAACACATTAGGCACGTTAATAAACTGATTTAATCTCTATAATTGCATTATAATGTAAATGAGAAATTTGAGGTAAAGATTAAGTCACTTGCCCAGATCACATAGCTAATAATATTTTTATATGGAGAACTAGTAATCTTCAGGAAGGCTGTTCTGCTAATGCTTACTTTATACTGTCTTCTTTAGAAATCTGTCAAGAATACTGTTGGAATTTTTCTGTCATAGAGACTTCAAGACCAGCCTGGGTTACTTAGTGAAACTCTGTCTCAAAATAAGACAATTTTTTAAAAAGGGACTGGGGATGTAGGTCAGTGATAGACTGCTTGCCTAGTACGTTCAAGGTCCTGGGGTCAGTTACCAGCACTAAAAAACAGAACCCAACCCCAGAAACAGTAAATCACACATAACAATGTATTGCACAGTGACTTATAATGCAGATACTTTTGTAAGCATCATTCATGCAAAGTGATCCAGTGAATGGCATCCTTCTACATGCCCCATCTCAATAACAACCTCCTTACTTCATGACTAACCATTAGCCTTTTTCCCCCCTGCTAGGAATTGAACCCAGGGCTTCATGCATAATAGGCAAGTACTCTTACTACTGAGCTACATCCTCAGCTCTAATCCAATGTTGATAGTAATGACATCTTTGCTTTTTTTTGTTATTCTTTATTTTTTTAGGTTTATTACTTAAAATGAGCATCCATAGACACTATTACTTAGTCTTGCCCTTAAATTTTTTTTTGGCTGGGCATGGTGGTGCATACCTGTAGTCCCAGCAATTTGGGAGGCAGAGGCAGAGGATCCCAAGTTCAAGGTCAGAGGCAGCCTGCGTAACTTAGATCCTGACTCATGATTAAAAAAAATATGGGGCCTGGGGGGTTAGTTCAGTTGGTAGAGTGCTGCTCTGTACTCTCTGAGGCCCTGGGTTCGATCCCCAGAACCACAAAGATGGGAAGAAAGACACTATGAGTCAGACATGACTCGAGGGTACCTGGCAACAATAACAATAATTGTTTAATAAATGATAATACTTAAAAAAAATAAGAAAAATAAAATATGGGCTGGGGATGCAGCCCAGTGGTAGAGCACTTGGAAAATATGTGTGAGACCCTAGGTTCAACCCCAAAATACTGGGGAAAATTTTTTTTTTTACTTTTTGTTTTTCCTTTGCTCGAGATCAAACCAAGGGCCCCTATGTGTGCCTGGCAGGCACTGCACATCTGAGCTATATACCCAGCCCACACCCCCAAAAAAGTTTTTATATGCCTTTTAAGTCTCTCTTAATTTCTAGGGTCCCTGTCTGTCCTTTTCTTTTTCTTACTATTAATCTGTTGAAAAATGAAGGCCATTTGACCTATACAGTCTCCCACAGTTTGGATTTTCTGATTGTATTTTCTTGATACAGTGTGTTTCCTAAAATTGGCAGGTGGATCTAGAGGGTAGATGCCACTACTTTTTTGTGTGTTTTCTAGCTTTTTATTTGAAATAATTTTGTTGTTGTTGTTGTTGTTAGGTGCCTTCGAGTCGGTATCCGACTCATAGCGACCCTTGTAGGGTTTTCAATGGCTGGGTGCTTCGGGATTGCCTTGGGAGTGGATTGCCATGTCCTTCTCCCATTTTTGCGGTGCTGGGAATTGAACTCTGGGCCTCAGAGACTGCAGCGCAGCGCTCTACCCACTGAGCTAAATCCCAGCCCGAAATAATTTTGGAATGTAGAATATTTGTAAAGATAGTATAGAGCAATCCCATTTGCCCTTCATTTAGCTTCATAACATCTTACATAATCATGGTACAATAGTCAAAACCATGAGAATAGCATTGATATTAACTAAACAATAGTTATTCAGATTTTACCTTTTCTTTTTTTACTAATGTTCTCCTCCAGGCTTTGATTCAAGATTCCATATTGCATTTAGTTCTTATGTCTCCTTAGTCTTCTGTGACATTTCCTCAGATTTTCCTTGTCTTTTATGACCTTGACACTTTTGAAGAGTACTGGTCAGATATTTTGTAGAATGTCACTCAATCTGAGTTTGTCTGATGTTGTCTGGAGGTTTGATTGAGGGGAAGAATACCTGTGAGGTGATGTCGCCCTCTCAATGCATTAGATTGGTGGTACATATTGAAATGCCTTATTACTAATTTTAACCTTAATCTTTTGGTTAAGGTAATGTCTGCCAGATTTCTTCACTATAAAAGCTACTATTTTCTCTTTATAATTAATAAACATTTTAGGGGATATTCTTCAGAGCACTGAAGTATCCCGTTTCTCTTTAAAAATTTTATCCACAAGCCTGGCACAGTGGTGCACGCCTGTAATCCCAGCGGCTGGGGAGGCAGAGACAGGAGGATCTCAAGTTTGTGACCAGAGGCAGTTTGCATAATTTAGCGAGACCCTGTCTCAAAAAGTAAAAAAAAAAAAAAAAAAAAGGGGCTGGAGGCAGCAGCTCAGTGGTCCAGCACTTGCAGAGCATGCAAGCGCAAGGCCCTGGGTTCAACCCCCAGTACCAAAAAAAAAAAAAAAAAAAAAAAAAAATTATCCACTAAATTTTGCACTCATTGGTTGATGTTTCCTGCCACAATCATTACTATGGTATTCTAGCTGTCACTTTTCTATTCCCTCATTCGGTCTTCACTTAATAATTGGAATTCTTCTGTAAGGAAGAGTTGTCCTTTCTTTCCCACTTATTTATTCAATTCTTTATATCAGTATGAACCTATGAATATTTCCTTTATTCTCATTTTATTTTCATTCATACTGTCTATTTTGTTGGTCAGATTATTCTTGTTTTGGCTACTGGGACTTCTTTGAGGTTGACTCCTTTATCTTTTTGATGTACCTCCCTTCCACCTTTCCTCTGCCTCCTCCTCCTCTTTCTCCCTTTCATTACTTTTTTAGAACCAGAAGATGCTCCAGATTTATCTTATATTTTCCTTAGTCTAGCTCTGGAACTGACCACTTTTCCAAGGAGCCAGGATCTGAACCAGGTATGGTGGTGCATGCCTATAATCCCAGCACTTGGGAGGCTGAGGCAGGAGGGTTAGTGTAAGTTTGAGGCCAGCCTGGTCTACAAACCAAGTTCCAGGCCAGCCTGTGCTATACAGTGAGAGCCTGTCTCAAAAACGGGAAAAATAAATAAATAAAAATTTGACAATTAAATACAAAACACCAACATCTAGAGCCAGGTGTGGTGGTACACAACTGTAATCCCAGCACTCAGGAAGCTGAGGCAGGAGCATGGTGAGTTCAAGCCTGGGATATGTAATGAGATTGAGGCCAGCCTAGGCTATCTAGCCCCTTGTGCAAACAAACCAACAAACATATCCAAGATCTGGACACTAGGTGCATTCATTGATACTGGGGTGACACTGCTTCTTGGGCCCTCTCAGCTAGAAATATAAGGATATCCCTGCTTTCTTTTCTTTTCTTTTTTCTTATTTATTTATTTATTTGGCAGTACTGAGGGTTGAACCCAGAGCCTTGCATATTCTAGGAAAGTGCTCCACTACTGAGCCACACCCGAAGCCCCTTTTATAATTTTTTATTTTAGACGGGGTCTAAGTTGTGCAGGCTGCCTCTGGCTTGGAACTCTAGATCGTGCTTTAGCCTCTGGAATTGCTGGGATTACAGATGTTTGCCATGGCGCCCAGTGAGGATACCACTGCTTTAGATCTTGCTGAATGTATGTTATGTGTCCTTCTTGATGTGGGAAACTCAGAGACAGTATTTTGTACTAGATGACATGCTTTTATTTTCACTCATAGAGAAAGTACACAAAGGTCATAACTAAATAAGAATTGTGTGTGTGTGTGTGTGTGTGTGTGTGTGTGTGTGTGACAAAGTCTGGCTATGTAGTCCATGCTAGTGTGGAACTCATTGTGTAATTGGCCTCAATCTCATGCTGATCCTGCTACCTTAGCCTCCTGAGTGCTGGGATTTTATAGGAGTGTGCCACCATGTCTGGCTTTAAAGGTGTTGGGTTCTTCCTGGGGTTTCTCTCTGCGTTGTGGGTGGAAGCAAGAGGTGGGTGCCCTGATGCTGCACCCGGTGGCAAGGATGTGGCCCGAGAACAGAGCATCATGCACAGGATAGAGGGATGGGTTTATTCACAAAGGAGGGGAAAGGAACGGAGGATTAGGGAGAGGGGAAAGAGGAGTTGGAGAAGGGGAACTCTCAGCTGCTGTCTCTGCCACTGGGGCAGAAACTCCTGGGTGTCGTTGCTTTCCTGGCGTGCAGGTTTCGCCACTTCTAGGGCCCTGTGCTTGACTCCCGGAGTCTTGCCTCGCGAAACTGTTGGTCTGTGTAGGATATCGGGCGTGGTAGATGTTGGGGTTGAATAGAGGTGGCAGGTAGGTTGAAGTATGATGAAGGCAGGTCGGAGAAAGGCTGAAGGCTAGGCTAGGCAGGCAAGTAAATGGGCCTTGGGCCCTCAAGGACCCAGTGAGCTTTTCTTGGGTGGTGTTCAGAATGGCTGCTGAACTCTGAGCTCCAGAGTTTATATGGCCTGGTAACCAGCCAATCAGGGGAACAGGGTTTGATCAGAAATGACCAATCAGGCACCAGGGAGGCTTTAGATGCAACTATATCTTGGGTGCCATCTTGTCCCACTCGATGGGAGGGGGAAGAGTGAGATACCCGGATGTATGGCAAAGGTGACCAGTTGCTATCTTGCCCCATCCTCCAAATTGGCTAGATGAGCTCCTGGGACCAGCCATGTTTGGGGTACTTTCTATTCCCCTGGGAATCCCAACAAAAGGGATTTTATTTTTTGCAGTGCTGGGGATCAAACCCAGGGCCACAGGCTTCCTAAACCACAGGTTTGCCACTGAGCTGCACTCCTGACCCTTTCCATGAGAATTCTTGCTTCATGGGATAATAATCAGTTAAGAGTTGAGAGATTTTCAGGCTGGGCATATGGCTCAGTAGTTGAATGTTTGCCTAGCATTCATTATACCCTGGGTTTGATCCCTAACACCACAAACAACCATTTCAAAACATTAATTGGATAATAATCCCATGAACAAGAAATGTTATTCAGTTATTCTGGTGTACTTTTCACAGGTTTTGTTTTAGAAGGTACTCAAGGAAAAAGAATGGCTTGAAGCTTATGGGTTCTTTGGGCTTGTATTGAGTTTTTGCTTTTTTCTTCAAATGGGCTTTATGTCAAACTGGTGTTAAAATGTTTTTGTTGTTAGGTGCTGTTGAGTCAGGTCTGACTCATAGCAACCCTATGTATAACAGAATGAGCCATGCCCAACACTGTGCCATGCCTGGCACTATTGCCAGTGCTTCTTTGCTATTCATAGGGTTTTGATGGCTGATTGTTTCAAGAGTGGGCTGCCAGGTCCTTCTTCCAAGCCTACAGCACCCTGTATTCCCATGTGGTCTCCCATCCAGGTACTAACCAGTCCCAACCCAGCTTAGCAGGGTAGGATTTAGCTCAGTTGGTAGAGTGCTGCTCTGCAGTTTCTGAGGTCCCAGGTTTGATTCCCAGCACCACAAAAATGGGAGAAGGATCTGGCAATCCCTCCCAAGACAATCTGGAAACAGCCATTGAAAACCCTATGAGGGTCGCTGAGTCAGACTTGACAGCTCAATGGCACCTAACAACAACAACCCAGCTTAGCTTCTGACATTTGATGCCAGGATGGTATGGCTATAGCATAGGAACATGGTTATTTGTGCACATATACTAGAACTTGGCAGTCCTAACATTTAATATTCTTAGACCTCATAATATCCTTTACAGATTTTTGCTGCGTCTTAGATTCCTATTTTATTGCTGTGTCTTTTGAAAGGATGAGTGGGAACTGCACTTTTATAAAGGTATTACCACCTCTGCCATTCTTGCTACAGCCCTGATTATTCTTTGAAACATAGAATAAATTCACTAATATATTCTAAAGAGGATTTTGGTACTCTCACAGCTCAGATAGGGCTGAGGTTTGGCTCTCTGAGACCCTGGGTTTGATCCCCAGCATCCCCCAAATGGGAAAAGGATGTGGCAGTTCACTCCCAAAACAATCCTGAAACAATCAGCCATTGAAAACCTTATGAATAGCAGAGAAGCACTGACATAGTGCTGGGCATGGCACAGTGTTGGGGAGTGTTTCATTCTCTTGTACATAGGGTCACTGTGAGTTGGACCTGACTTGACAGCACCTAACAACATAGCTCAGATGTCCCCAAAAACACTAAAGATCATGTCAGAGTTTTCACTCATGTGCACCAAAAAAATATAAAAATGACAATGTAAGAAGTTTATCATAAAGCAAAATGTATTAAAATTAAAAATATTCCGAGTTTATACTCACTATACTTTTTACTGTTATAGTAAATGATAGTGTCTTTACAAATGTTTTTATATAAGGTTGATTTTCCCCCCAGGTCAATTACATATGAAGTAATATGATGCTATATTTAATTACCAAGATAGCAGAGGCACATTCTAGGCATTTGCCTGAAAATTCATTAACAAATTTACTGATGTTCACAGTATCTAGCAAAAGCATCTCTGGGAGAAATTACATTTAGATAATTGCCTGTATGCAGTTTGTCCTCTAACTACAATACTTCCAAATCATTATCTGGATTAAACCAGAATAGTGAAGGGTGGTGTTTCCCTACAACCTCATTTGTTGTTAGGTGCCATTGAGTTATCCAACTCATAGTGACCCTCATAGGGTTTTCAATGGCTCATTGTTTCGGGATTGCCTTGGGAGTGGACTGCCACATCCTTCTCCCATGTTTGTGGTGCTGGGGATTGAACCCCGATCCTCAGAAAGTGCGGAGCAGTGCTGTACCAACTGAACTAAACCCCAGCCCCAGACAGCCTCATAGTGGTCCCTAAAGAGTTGTGTTTGCTGCTCTGTGGTAGTATGCCATTGGCTTAGGTTGAGAGGTGCCTTGTGAAGTGGCCTGATGAATCATCTCTTAAGGTCTCCAGTAAAGCTGTTAATGAAGGGTTTAACAGCTGTGTTACACAGCAAACTCTTTGTGTGGCTCCTTAAGGGATATTTTCAAGTTAAAGGACAGTTACAGTTGTCTTGAGCAAACAGGCTTTGTTTTTATTTTATGGTCACCATGAAATGTGTAACCAGTTAGGTTTTCTTCTTTAGATTGGGTATGTAAATTTTCTTGTTTTCTTTCTCCCATTCCCTTCCTTTTTACGTTCTTTTTTACTTTTTTCTTTTTCTTTTTCTTTTTTTCTTTTTTGAGACAGAGTGTCACTGTGTATCCCATGCTGGCCTGGAGCACACTGTCTAGACCAGGCTGGCCTCAAACTCCTCAGCCGCATGAGTACTGGGATGACAGGTGTGCAGCACCACACCTGGCTGGATCTATAAAGTTTAAAGTCATTCATGTAGCCCACTCATTACATATGTATATATTTTTTGAATTAGCTTTGTAACTTTGATTTTATTTTTCATTTATTAGTTTTGAACTAGCAGCTCAATCACGTTTCAAAAATCTCAGTTGCAAAAAGCTCTATGATTAAAGTATACGACTTACCTTTTTTAAATTCTTCTTTTTTTCTTTTTCTTTTTGTTTTTCTTTTTTACCTTGTGATAACATCTCACTATATTAGTCAGCTGCCATCACAGTAGCAGAACTAAACAAAACAAACATAAGGGAAGAGGTTTATTGGAAGCTCACAGTTCATAGATTAGTCTATAATAGTGGCAGGGCAGGCATGGCATCAGTGGCAGGGCTTGTTGCAAACAACCTCATGACGTGGCAGATCAGGAACAGAAAGAGACCTGGGCTATGGGTTTGGGGTCAAAACCTCCAAAAGCCCTCACCCAGTGACTTAACTTCCTCCTGACAGAGCTAGATCCCGACTCCTAAAGTTTCATGACCTCCATGAAGAGTGCCAGCAGCTGGGGACCAAACATGAAAGCACATGATCTTTGGGGGACACCATACTCAAACCACCTGCAGCCGTGGCACTGTGGCATCTGATCCCATCAAATCTTGGAAGCTAAGCAGGGTTGGGCCTGGTTAGTACTTGGATGGGAGACTGCCTGGGAATACTAGATACTGTAGTCTTGGGAGAAGGACTTGGCAACCCGCTCTCAAAAATCAGTCTGCCATTGAAAACCCTATGAATAGCAGAGAAGCACTGACAAAGTGTTTCACCTATTGTATGTAGGGTCACTATGAGTCGAGTACTGACTCTATGGCAGCTAACAACAACATACTAAAACCATGACATTCCATATATTGCTCAGGCTGGTCTTGAACTCCTGGGCTCAAGCGATCTTCCTACCTCAGCCTCCTGAGTATTAAACTGTAGGACCTGCCTTCATGTCTGGCTTTACCAGTTTCTTAAAGCTACTCAGTTTTATTCCCTGGAGGTAACCATTGTTATCAGTTTTTTAGATATCTTTGTGAGATATTTTCTACATTTATAAACATATACATTGTATCAGTTTTTATAGCTCCACTTATTGTTTTTCTTGTATTTTGTCATCTTTAAAAAATGATTTTCGTATTTCTTTTTAGTAATTATAATCCATGCTCATTGCTAAAGATTCAGAAAATGAAGAAATGATAAAAAGAAACTAAACATCTTCTGTAATCTTATCACCCAGAGGTGCTTACTGTTAACATTTTAATGTGTACTTTTTAAAACTTGTTTTTACTTTTTGAGACCAGGTCTCACTATGCAGCCCAGGCAAGCCTTCAATTCTCAATCCTCCTGCTTCACCTTCCCAAAAGTTGGAACTATAGGTGTGTACCACCATGCCTACCTTTTTAGGCATTTCTTGCTGAATGCGTATTCATTCTCTCTCAATTAAATGAATGAATGCTTACAAAATTTTTAAAAAAGGGGTTCATATAATATAGTACATTATATACATGTGTGAAAACATAATAAAACCCATTGTTTTGTACATTTAATATACACTAATAAAAACTTTTGTAAAAATTTAAATAAAATTGTTTCATATTTTGCATGCTGAGTCATGACCTACTTTTCACTTAAGAACATTTTATGGATAGCTTTCCTTCACTAAATATAGATCTATACGTTTTAAAAAAATTTTTAACTGTTAATTTTGAAGTGTTAGATTTTTTAAAGTTGTAAAAATAGTAGAGTTCCTGTTTACCCTTCACTCAGCTTCTTTTGATGTTAGCATCCTACATTACTGCAGAACAATTAAACTGGAACACTAACATTGATTCAATACTATTAACTAATGAACAGAACTTATTAGAATTGTGCTACCAGCTGGGTGCCACAGTGTAAGCCTGTAATCCCTGCAATTTGGGAGGCTGAGATAGGAGGTTTGCAGGTTTTTGGACAGAGGCATCACACCTCACTTAGTGAGACCCTGTCTCAAAATAAAAAAGGGACTGAGCGTGTGGCTTAGTGGTAGAGTACTTGCCTAGCATGTATGAGGGCCTAGATTCAATCCATCAATAATACACATACACACACACACACACACACACACACACACACACACACACACGGGAAAGAATTATACAGTTTCCCTCTTGTCCTTTTTCTTGTCTAATATCTAATCTGTGATCTCATTTTGCATTTAGTTGTCTTGTCTCCTTAGTCTCTTCCAATCTGAGATACTTCCTCTGACTTAATATTTTAAGAGTACTGGTCAATTATTATTTTGTCTCCCAGTTTGGGTTTGCCTGATATTTTCTCATGGTTAGATTGAAGTTATGCTTTTTTGGTAAGCGAACCATATTTTTGGCATGAGAACTGCAGAAATATTTTTATCCTAGCTGGGCTTGGTGGCGCACGCCTGTAATCCCAGCGGCTTGGGAGGCAGAGCCAGGAGGATCGCAAGTTCGAGACCAGAGGAAGTCTGCGTAACTTAGTGAGACCCTGTCTCAAAAAGTAAAGGAAAAAAAAAAGGGCTGGGGGTGCAGCTCAGTGGTCCAGCACTTGCATAGCATGCAAGTGCGAGGCCCTGGGTTCAATCCCTAGTACCGCAAAAAAAAAAAAAAAAGAAAAAAAAAATTTTTATTTTCATATGAGTGAATCATATGAGGAATTACTTAATATGGTTGACATATTACGGATGCTGTTAACTTGAGTCACATGATTAAGGTAGTAAATATCAGGTTTATGTAAAACTGTTGTTTTTTCCCTTGCAAATACTTTGTTATCATATTTTTGCCCACTAATTCGAGAATCCATTGAGAATAGCTGCCTATAGACAAAAACTTTTTTTTCATTTTTTTATTAGAAATTTTTAATGTACATCTTAATGTGTTTCATTTTGACACACTTTTCATTGTGACATTTCCATATATGCATTTTGATAAACATTATTCATATAGGTTACCCCTTACCCTCCCCTATGCTTCCCCCCCACAAAAACTATTTCTGTGGGTCTGCTAAGTGATATTTTCTGTTTCATTTTTCCTTCTATGTTTTCCCCGTCTTTTACTGCTGAGCATCTGTTGCAGAGCCTCATGTATGCTTGGCTAGTGCATTACCACTGAACTGTATCCCCAGCGCTCTTTCTACATTTTTTTTTTGTTTGTTTGGTTGGTTTTTTGGTATTGGAGGACAGAATCCATGGCCGCATGCATAATTTGTAAGTGCTCTACCTCAGAGCTGCACCATTAGACCCCTCTTTATTTTTTATCTTGGGATAGAGTCTTGCTAAGTTAAGCCAGTTGCCCCTGGCCTCAAATTTGTGATCTTTTTGACTTTGCCTCCTGAGTTGCTAGGATTACAGTCATGTGTACCATCCCTGGCTCTTTCTACATTTGATGCTTAGAATTCACTATAAGGAGTGCTCTCCCTTTCCATCCACTTATTTATTCAGTTATTTACCATAGTAAATTTATTATTTATTATTTGTTGTTGTTGTTGTTAGGTGCCGTCCAGTCGAGTCTGACTCATAGCGACCCTATGTACAGCAGATCGAAACACTTGCCAATTCTGTGCCAGGCAAACAATCTTATTTATGTTTAAGCCCATTGTTGCAGACACTGTGTCAATCCATCTGGTGGAGGGTTTTCTTCTTTTCCGTTGACCTGCCACTCTTCCAAACATGATGTCCTTCTCCAGGGATTGTTCTCTCCTGACTACATGTCCAAAATATGTAAGATGCAGTTTGGCCATTTTTTGCTTCCAAGGAGCACTCTGGTAGTACTTCTTCTAGGACAGATCTGTTGGTTCTTTTGGCAGTCCATGGTATATTCAATAGACGTCTCCAGCACCACAATTCAAAAGCATCAATTCTTTTTCTGTCTCTCTTGTTCAATGTCCAGCTTTCACAACCATATGATGCGACTGAAAATACCATGGCATGAGTCAGACGCACCTTCGTCTTCAATGTGACATCTTT
>VMDO01032124.1:0-19331 GCA_007922755.1 Pedetes capensis
ATGAGAACCTGAAAGAAAAATCATGCTATACCTTATAAATATGTACAATTATCATTATATGTTAATCAAAAAAGGAGATGGAAGTGTCAACCAGCCTGATTTGATAATTGTACACTATATATGGAATAAATTATCACTCTGTGTCTCATAAATATGTACAATTAAAAAATTAATTAAAAAGAAATATTTACTGACTCTAGGTTATAAACACTCATTCAGATATTATTCACACATTTACATGTTACCATTTGACACCCACATGCATGCATGGGTGGCTAAGTGCCTATGAGAGGTACTAGAAGAAGGTTATGTAATTACGGGCTGTGTTATTTGCTCACAGAGACATTATTCCTAGATAACTTAGATGTGTATTTGAAGGGCTGCATTCACCAAAGAAGGCACTTTTCCTCCAAATTTGCACAAAAGTGTTATATGGGCCAGCATAATGACTAGGGGTATGGGAAAATATTTCTTAGAGGTGATGAATGCAAGACAGCAAAGGCAAGATGATAAGAAAAAGAAAGGAAGAAGTTATACCACTAATGCTTTAATACCATTCTTTCTTCTCCTATCCTGCCAATTGTGTTATCAGTATTTGCTCCCAATTGATAGATTCTAATAGCATATCTAGTTTGGAAAATAAATAAATAAACTTGTAATCAAGTCTCTATTTCACAGCTAAAGAAATAGGATCTTTTTTGGAGTTTACTGTGCAACTTACTAACATGAGCAAAGCAGGAATCTGAGTATTAGAGATCAAGAAGAGAGGCTATGTCTAGTCACCAAATTCACAGAGAAGGCAGAGCATCTCTCTAGCATGTAAGACTGGTCTATTCAATGTGTAAGGACAGGTAATGCCAGAGTACTCAGAGTTATGGGAGACGTACATAGGCACCACATTAAAGCAGTTTCTACATTCCTAGCAGAGTCTTGCCTGCAGCCATAGCACTGTGGCTTTGGATCCTGCCAGATCATGGAAGCTAAGCAGGGTTGGGCCTGGTTAGTACTTGGATGGGAGACCACCTGGGAACACCAGATACTGTAGGCTTGGGAGAAGTACCTGGCAACCTGCTCCCCAAAATCAGTCCTCTATTGAAAACCCTATGAATAGCAGAGAAGCACTGACAAAGTGTTTCTTCTGTTATATGTAGGGTCGCTAAGAGTCAGAAACTGACTCGATGGCACCTAACAACAACAAGCAGAGTCCCAGCTGGCTAGGACTGCCTCGATGTCACAGACAGGTATAGGTGGATCTGTCTGGAGATGGGTATGGAGCTAGGCAATATGCAGATTGCTATGTGTTTGTGTATTCCTCCAGATGACCTATGAGATGAGTCATGAGACCCTGTACTTGGCAGTGAAGCTGGTGGATCACTACCTAATGAAGGTATTATGCAAGAAGAGCAAATTACAGCTCCTTGGTTCCACTGCCTTTCTGATTGCAGCAAAATTTGAGGTGAGCCCAAGTCCCTAAGGTCTGGAGAGATCTAATCAGGGATCTATCCAAAGCAGAGAAGATTATGTGTATGTATTTATACATACATATATACATGTATCCATGTGAGTACACATGTGTGAACATGGGTATTCAAGTATATACTGTGTTATTCAGCTTGTGTGTTGCTGTGATAGAGAACCTGACCAGAACAAACTTATGGGAGGAGTTATTTATTTAGAACTTACAGAAGATTTTAGTCCATATAGTGGGAAGGGGTGATTGTATGACAGGCAGTGGCGGCCTCTGGCAGAGAACCTCAAGTCATGGGAGATCAGGAACAGAGAGCTACCAGAACTAGAGGTCCTGGTAGACTCCAAAGGCTCGCCTTCAGTGACCTGCTTCCGCAAAAGTAGGACATCCCTCCCAAAGTTCTGTAGGTTCCACAAACAGTGCCACCAGCTGAGAATCAAATGTTCAAACACACAACTTTTTGGGTACATTTTAGATTCAAACCATAATACATACATATAAACAATTTTTTCCTATTAATTTTTTTGTCTATTTCCCCAAAGCAGGAAAGTTGGTGTTGGTTGGTGATGGTAGGGTATTTGTTTCCTGGGATCAGCAAGGTTCTTTCATTTCCTTGTTTGTTTGTTTCTGGTGCTGGGGATTGAGCCCAGGGCCTTGCATGTGCTAAGCAAACACTCTACCACTGGGCTACATTGCCAGCCCCTTCATTTCCTTTTTGAAGATGTGTTTTTTGCACATGTGCCCAATTAAATGGCCAGTTCTACTTAAAACTTCCTTTTGGTCTATGATTCTCTGCTCCCCACCCCCCACATTTGTTGTTCCACCAACTCCATCCCATCTAATAGAATCTTGATATGCATATATAATAAGACATTTCCAAATCAGGATGCTGGAGATATTTAAGAGAAAGTAGCCCTGGTACATGCCTCTGATCCCAGCAACTGGGAAGGATGAGGCAGGAAGATTGAGAGTTCAAGGTCAGAGGCAGCCGGTGCAACTTAGCAAGACCTTGTCCCAAAATAAAAAAATAAAAAAGGGGCTGGGGTATACCTCAATGCTCAAATACTTGCCTAGCATGTGCAAGGCCCTGGGTTCAACCCCCAGTATTGAAAAAAAAGGAAAAGAAAAGGGTTTGGTGTAGATGGTAGTGAGTCTAAGTGGTGTGGGTGAAATAGTTATTTTTGAAGTAGGAATATAAAAGCAAGTAGCTGGCCTGTTCTAGCTAACCTCTCTGATTCTTTCCCTTTCCTAGATGGTAACGATCTTGTTCACGTCTCATTTTTCCTTCAGTTATGCCAGTTGTATGAAACTTTAGGGTTTGGGAGCAGAGAGGTAACAACTTTAGTTAATGTATTAAAAGAACTTTAAAACTGTAGATTTGTTTTTGTGCTGGCATCTTCATTGCCTTTCCTGATTCCTCCCCTCGCTGCCTCCCTTGACTCCATCTGCTCTGTCCCTCCCTTTCCATCTCACCCTCTCCTTGCTCATGTCCTCCTTCATGCTCATCTCTGGAGATATCCTACACCTTAGCGTCAGAGCTGGGACCTGTCCAACAGAAAGAAGAAATAGAGGGTAGAGGAGGAAGAGACAGAAAGAGAAGGGACACTTCTTAGAAGATCCTGGAACCAGGAGCACTCTTCCTCTGGTAGCCACTACAGAGAGCAGGCAGGGGCTGGGGGAAAAGAATATGGTAGGCATTAAAATCCAGGTAGGGAAAAAAATCAGGCATTTTCCTGCCTGATGATCCCCCCCACCCCCCAGAACTAGAGTTCTGCCTCCAGAAGACAGAGGATGGGAGAGTGCTCACAGAACAGGAGATCATCTAACCCTTTACCCCTCCTTGTCCCCTCCCATATGTACATTCTCTCCATCAGTAGCTCCCCTTTCTGTGACTTCATTCCCTTCCTCCCCTACAGCAGGCGTGTGCTATCCCATTCCTGTTCCTCACTTGTCAGGAGTTCAGATCACTGTTCTCGGGTCCTGTGTTCTGTTCTGTTGCCCCTAGCACTGTAAGAGATCACCCCAGTAGGCCCTGTCTACCCTCTGGTGTTGGTGTGCTTTGGGGGCAGGTCTCTCCTCTCATTTCAGTTTTGTTTTACTTTTGAGCCATTCACGTTGACCAGAAGCTGACTCTCAGAGATACCCTGAAGGTCTACACTAAGAAATGTGGTTACCTCCAATCCTTTGCTTTTCTCCTTCTTTGCTTTTCATCTATAAGCAGAGAGGAGAGGGCTATCCTACCTCATTGTGACTGCCTCTCCACTACGTCCATAGGAGCCTTACCCACTTTCTGTGGCTGACTGCCTGTACATCTGTGAAGATATGTATCAGAAAGATGAGCTGCTCGCCATGGAGGTCAGCATCCTGCAAACAGTCCAGTTTGATATCAACATTCCTGTTGCTTATCATTTTCTGCGAAGATATGCTATGGTAAGAGGGAGGAGGCACACCTTTGTTCTTCCATTTCTAAGTTAGTTCTCTCTATACCCAGATGGGCTGGGATTTAGCTCAGTTGGTAGAGTGCTGCGCTGCAGTCTCTGAGGTCCCAAGTTCAATTCCCAGCACCGCAAAAATGGGAGAAGGGCCTGGCAATCCACTCCCGAGGCAATCCCAAAAACGGTCAGCCATTGAAAACCCTATGAGGGTAGGAAAACCCTGAGAGTCACTATGAGTCAGATACTGACTAGCTGGCACCTAACAATAACAACAACATACCCAGAATGGCTGCTAATGTCCTAGGTTAAAGGTTGGCAATCTTTAGCAAGAGTGAGGGGGTACATTGCAAACTTTTATGGTATGCTTATAAAGTTTTGAAATGAGGGCAGAGTAGGGGAGGGAAATAATATTCCTTGATCAGGAATGGATACATGAGAAGTTCTGGGGCAATGCTGGCAATATTCTCTTTCCTTACTTGAATATTTGTTACTGGGAAGATCCTTTTATAATTATTCATCATATCCTCCAAATGTGTATTGTGAACTTTTCTATATATGTGTGTTATGGGTTGTAATTTTTTTCAAACAAGAAAAGAGAAGGGGCTTTTTTGGAGCATGGAACACTTCCTACGGTAGAACCAGGTGCAAAGTGACAAGTGGGTTACTTTGGCTCATTAAAGGATGACTCCTACAGAAAGGGGAGGTGGGAGGCTACAGAACTGATAGTTTATTTAAAGACTCTAAAGGTGGCAAATACTATTGCCAGTTTCAGAATCTCCCCCTAAAGGGCCTGTGCTTTTGCAGGTAGGAACTTTAGGGTAAGTTGGGGTGGCAGCAGAGGTACATTACTGGAGCACAGAGCCATTTGGACTGGGAATGGGGTAACTGGAGGGGGTTTTCTATTTGGTTCTCATTTTTTGAATTGATTGTTGAACACTTCTTGATGCCTTTAGTGTCTCCAAGCTAGCATGAAGACACTGACCTTGTCCCGCTTCATCTGTGAGAGAACTCTACAAGAATATGACTATATCCATGAGAAAGCTTCTAGGCTAGCTGCTGGCTCCTTCCTTCTGGCCCTCTACATGAAGAACCTCGGACACTGGGTACTGATGATGGGGCTGAGGTTTGGGGGTGATCTGTAAATTAGAGCTGTGGGAAGTTGCTGGGTGACAAAATTGCCACATACCCACAGTTATGAGTTCTCTAACACCTAGATAACTATGGGCAAGGGTTTCTACAGCAGTGGTTTTGTCATACTTTATTTCATTTTTCCTAGTCACAGTATTCTTTTTTCCTAAGGAAAGCTTCTCTCAAAGCCAGATATTGCAAAATAGACAAATGTGACATTATTCTTTTGATCATAGTGGCCAGGGTGGGTCCACTTCTTATCCCATGCCTCCTCCTGCTCCTGTCCCACACATTACCCTCAGCAACGTTGGTTTCTTAAAATTACTGGAATAGGATTTGAAATGCACTGACCTAGAGAATATAGAGTAATGAGAGCAGCTGTTCATATGTGTAACAGAGTGCTAAGAGGCATGCCTAGAGTGCTGTCCTCTGAAGAGAAAGGCCTCCAAAGCCTTGTAGCTGCCTACAAATAAAACTTATAGTTGATGCTTTCTCAACTTTATAAAAAATTATGGATAAAAGCAACTGGAGAGAACTTTAAATTCTTGTAATGTTTAAGATGCAATTCAAGTGGAGAGAGTATGCTCACAAATGTAGCACCTCTGTCAACCACTTCTAAACCCCTCCTAATTAGAAATCCTGAGCTACTACTAATGGGAAAAACTCTGCATGCTGAGAAAGAATTGCATAAAGAGTTGTGTGAACTTAGATAAGCCACATTGAAATTTCTTGGTATAGAAAAAGCATTCACTAAATGGCAATAATTAGGATTTAAAATAATATTAATAATGGCTAGCATTTTTTGAGTGCTTAAATAGTGATCTAAACTCATTAAATGAGTAAACTCATTTAATCTTCACATCAACCCTACAAAATCAGTACTATTAGCCTTATTTTACAAATAAGAAATAACGTCCCATATTTATACAACTAGTGAGACATAGAGCTAGGCATGGTGTTCAAAAATCTAAATCTACTGTATAATTAGAATGGGAAAAACTGGGCATGGTGGCTCATGCCTTTAAATCCTAGCCACTCTGGAGCCTTAGATAGGAGTTCAAGGCCAGAGGCTGCCTATGTAATTTAGCAAAACCCTGTCTCAAGATAAAAAATAATAAAACAGGGGCTGGGGATATAACTCAGTGGTAGAGTGCTTACAAAGTATGTGTGAGGCCCTGAGTTTAATCCCTAAATACCACAAGAAAAAATAATAAGAATGGCCATGGTCATAGCCCTGGAGCTATGGTCCTGGAAGACCTATGCTAAACCAGGCTTTGACCCTTGGATCCTGCAGAAGTTTAGTGGATCCTGAAGGGAACACATGAGCAGTTCAGGGCAGCAAACTGTATTCCAACTAGGATAGAAATATTTCAGGGTTTTGGTATTTGGTGGCTAAACCAATGAGTATCAGCTAAATGTCAGCCCTATTGTGAATTGAGGTAGTCTGGCTCCACAGTCCTCTGTTATATATACTGCCTTTCTTACTGATAAGGAACGTTTTACAGAAGAGGTGACTTTTGAGCTGGGTCTTGAAAGATGGATGAGTAGGAATTTATGAGAGGAGATGTTCGAGGTGGAGGTAGCAATAATTGAAAAGACATGAAGGCATTAAGGAAGGAGTGACATGTATTCCTGGCAGAATAATACATCCATGCATAGAGAAGAAGGCCTATTAATAGGGAATAGTGAGAGATGAGACCAGAATCATAAATTGTCAGATTGTAAGGGATCTTGTATGCCATCCTAAGAGAACCTATTACTCTATTTATGGTACTGGGGGTCGAACCCTGGGCCCCATGCATGCTAAGCAAGTGTACTACCACTGAGATATATTCTTAGCCCAGAGACCCACTGTATACTAAGGCATTGAAAGTTTTTTTTTTTTTTTTAGGCAGGGAAGTGCCATATTCCTGTTTTTGTGTTTTGGAAACAGTACTGGTATGGCAGAATAGAAGGAATATTAGATGAGAGAGACCTTAGGGTGGGAATGGAAAGTAGGCTATTATAACAGTCAAAGTGAGGCCTTGAGTACCTAAACTGACGCAGTGGCAGTGGAGCTGTCTAATCTTATTTGACCAATACGCTGTGTCAGTCCCCTGATGAGCATTCCAGTGACTATCCTTTGTGTGTGGTAGAGGTTTCTAAACAGTAGTCAAAGGAGGCCTGGGTTTCCTGAAGTGCCTGAGGGGTAATGTAATGTAAAAGATATAAGGTTCCAAACTGATAGGCTTTTTAATACCCGCTCCCACTTCTAGGTAAGATATTTGGGCTTCTAGGTAAGGTACTTGGAAAACAAAAAGCATTTAGAAAAAATAATTTAAGCTTGGCATGGTGGTGCACACCGGTAATCCCAGTGATTTGGGAGGCTGTGGCAGCAGGATCACAAGTTCAAGGCCAGAGGCAATCTGCATAATTTAGAAAGACCCTGTCTTAAGATAACAAAAATAAGGTAAAAGGAGATGGGGGAGTGACTCAGTATGTACAGCACTTGCAAAACATGTATAAGGCCCTGGGTTCAACCCCTTACTACTGCAAAAAATAGTAGACTTTTTTTTTTTTTAAAGAAAACCACTGGCTTATGGATAAAGCCTATTTATTTCTCTTATCTGTTCAGTTGCCACTTGACTTTCAACACCCATTGCAGATATGCTCCACTCTTAAAGCTTTCTGTGACTCTCCCAGCCAGAGTACCCGGGTCCTATTACTGTGTCCCTCGAATATCTATCATAGCACTTACCACATATATTTTAGCACTCTATGTACATGTCTGTTTCCTTCTTTAGACTAGACATCTTAAGGGCAGATACCTTATTCATCTTCGTATTCCTAGCATCCTATGTAGGGCTTGGTAATATTAATCCTAGCTAGCATTGTTTGGGTATTTGATATGTGCTTGTTCTGATTTTTTTTTTTTTTTTTTGCAGTACTAGGGATCAAACCCAGGGCCTTTTGTGTGCCATAACCACTGTACTACTGAGCTATACTCCTAGCTCTGTTTTTCTTTTTTAACACACACACACACACACACACATGCACACACACACACACACACACTTTGTTTCATATACAGAGGGTGATAAAAAATATGTACACCTCTTGGTAAGAATACTTTGCATTTTGCTATTTTAAGAGTGCATTGTATGCTTGTTCTGCTAACTCCTGCCTCATGTGCACATTGTTTGGTAGACTTCTGTGGCAAGCATGTGAACTGTTCCAACACTATAACAGAAGAAGCAGGACTTGTTGCTGTGCAAGGCCTCCTGGATCTTCGTTCGCGCATATCACACACAGTGCCATGCAGCTTGAACTTATCACAAATGCATACAGTGTGGTTAAGTGTGTTGGAAGTTCTGTTGCATACTCATGCCTCCATTGTTGTACTTCCACAATGTTCTTGAATTTCAAGTACCACTTCAAAATAGTCTTGTGCTCTTGGAATGAAAACTGTGCTTCCACCATTTTCTTTGACTGTCTTGCCTGTTGCATTGTGGCATTAACATTCATTTGATTAACACCATCTTTTGAGTGAAGATCATACTACATATTGCTACTGTAATTCAGTTCAACTTTGAAAAGTAAAACATAGATGACATCTATTAAAATGTGTATATATTTTGGCACCCCTGGTGTGTGTGTGTGTGTGTGTGTGTGTTGAGTGACACAATTAATATAATGAATCCCATTTGGTAGATTGGGAAACTGAGGCACTATGAGGTTTCATAACTGGCTCCAGGCCATGTTGTTATTAGAGCTGCAATTTAAACTAAAGCAGTCTGGCTTTAGAACCTTTGCTCTTAAACTTTGCTATATTGCTGAGGCCACATAATAGGCATTCTTACAGTTGAGTGAGAAAAATTTATATGTGGAATGATAGTTATTAGAGCCAGAGATAAGAAACAGCCTTATGTTCCTTTTGACTGTTGAGTTAGAACCCAGAGTTTGTTCTGGGTTTTGCTTGGCCATTGGCTTTGGGGCTGAGAGTGAGCAAATTATAAAATAAGTCCTGTCCCTAGGACTTTGGTGGATTTTAGCTTATATGGACACCTGTAACCATGGCTAACATCTAACTAGTATACATGGATATAGCCATCCCAGAAGTTTGTGGCTGAAACCTGTTCTTCTAGGTGGTGCCCTATAATAATTAGTCTGTATCTATACTGTATGAGTCTTTGAAATATTTTGAATATCACCCTTGCCTAAACCATGGACGGGAAGTTTGGACATGGGATAGCATAGATGGAGGCAGGGTATGCTTCCTATAGAAGTCACTGTTGATTGCTTCTTCTTCCAGGCTCCTCTCCTAGAATATTACAGTGGCTACAAGACCTTTGAGCTTTGCCCCCTGGTCAGGAAGCTGAATATCCTACTGACTTTTCAATCTTCAAATAGGCTCAGGACCGTGTATGAAAAGTATTCTTGCCAGTAAGTACGAAGCACCACCTGAGGTTGGGTTTGTGCTTATACATGGGGAAGCTTTAAAACATTGGGCCCAGACAAGTCTCACTTAAGAGAAAGGATTCAGACACACTTCACCTTCTTTCTACTCTAAGGTTAAAGCAAGATAAGAAACCAACAGCTTATGTCCCTTTTGTTCCATGGAGCCTGTTTGGCTTTGGTCTGCTATGCACTGAGCAGACCCCTCTTCCTTTTGCAGGGCCCTCTTTGAAGTTACCAAAATCCCCCTTTTGGACATGTCGAAGCTGGAGGAGGTTTTGAGCTGCTAAGTATGAGGCTGAGGACCCGGCACTCTGGCAGCAGCCACCAGGGCCAGGCAGATATGCAAATAGGCTGTACTTATTCTGTGCTTGAATTTGTCTTTTGATCACTTTTCTTCATTATTTTCCTCTCTTTGTTCATATTTCCCTAAACTGATATGTTGTAAATATTTAAATATTTTAAGTTGTTTTTACAAAAGAGAAGAATTTGTTATATTTACATGTTTAATAAAAAAGTTAATGATGGTTATTAAAATGGCTTACCTCCCCTTTTATTGCTCAGGAGCCCCATGCATAGCCCAAGAAATTCGTTTTTCTACCTGGTAACGGCTGTGTGTCAGCTTATCCAATTTCCTCTTTTCTTTGGAGGTTTTCTCCTTATCTGAAGAGGAACTGGGCTAAATGTGAACTCATAAATGGGCCTATAAGAGGAGGCTCCTGGGGGTTGGTGCCCAGTCCAAGGAGAAAGCCCTTTGTACCCCATCCCCCCACTGGAAGACTTCAGTATTGAGAGCTGGAGCAGCTAACAGAGTGATAGAGAAAATAGTCTTTGGCCTAGTCTCAGGTTATTTGATTTCCTTGCTTCTTCTTTGATGATGAAAAGGTGGGGATAAAGATTTAAACCAAAATGTAGCATTAATTTCATAGTTAGGGAGCTTTTTAGATCTAAACTGCTAGGAGTAGTACATTGAGATCTTTTTTGGCCCTTCTGCCAAGAGAAGAAATTTTTAGCTATGAAATTAGCCAGATGTCCCATGAGTGCCAGCATCAACCACTTCACCAAGCTTTCATTCAGAAAAGCCTTAGGAAGCTCTCTTCTGTTTCTCTCTCTATCCTATCTTTGGGGTGATGCGTACTGGGATAGTTATTTCATTTGCTAACAGAGGAGCTGAGCATCTCCTGTGCCAAGAGCTACTGTCTTTTTTTCCCCTCCCTTTATTGGTAAATGTTGGTGGGTACAGAGTAATACAGCATTGTTTTTTTCCTTTGTGCAACTATTACATCACTTTTGGTTGTATTTTTATCAACTTACAAGGTTTATGGAACCTTTTGACTAATATGAAGTAAAACTCATATGGATATTTGAGTTATATTCCCCTATTTTTCCTATGTACTCATGAAGTTGCATCATTTACATTGAGATTATTCTGTCCCCCTTTATCCCTTTGCATTGTTTCTCCTCTCCATCCCACCTTCCACAATCTTCGCTTCTCTTTGCTAGTTCCTTCCTTCCTCCCTCTTTCTTGCTACTCTTTATATTATCCCTTCTTTGCCAAGTTTAACTGTTCATTTTTATATATCAACTTATGTATAGGATTTTTTCATCCTTTAAGTAAGATTCAGTTCCCACATATGAGTGAGAACAGATGGCATTTCTCTTTTTGAGCATATCTTCATTCACTTAAGGTGATACTCTCCAGTTCTATCCATTTTGTTGCAAATGACTTTTTTATTGCTGAGTAATATTCCGTTGTGTATATGTACCATATTTTTTATCCATTCTTCTGTTGATGGGCATCTTCATTGGTTCCATATCCTTGCTGCAGTGAAGAATGCTGCATTGAATATGGAGATGCAGGTGTCTATGGTATAATGACTTGTCTCTGTTTGGATATATTCCCAGTAGTGGTATACCTGGATCATATGGTAGTTGTATTTTTAGTTTTTTGAGGTATCTCTATATTGACTTCCAAAGTGACTGAACCAATTTACAGTCCCACCAGCAGTATAAGAAACCAACAGCTTATGTCCCTTTTGTTCCATGGAGCCTGTTTGGCTTTGGTCTACATCTTTGCCAGTATTGGTTATTATTTGTTTTGTTGATCTTGGTCATTCTTACTGGAGTTAGGTGGAATCTCAGAGTTGTTTTGATTTGCATTTCCCTAATAACTAGGAATATTGAGCATTTTTTCATGTGCTGCTTAGCATTACAGACTTCTTCATTTGAGAACTGTCTGTCTGTTCATTTCCTTTGTCCACTTGTGAATTGGGTTATTTGTTGTGTTGGGATTTGCTGTCTTGAGTTCTTTGTAAATTCTAGAAATTAGTCTTCTCTCAGGTGTGTAGGATGTGAAGATTTTTCTCCCATTTAGTGGAGTCTTCCTTAAATCTGTTGATTGTCTCCTTTGCTGCACAGAAACTTTTTAATTTAATGTAATCACATTGATCAATTCTTGGTGCAATTTCCTGAGCAATTGGAGTCTTGTTAAGGAAATGCTTTCCTATGCCTGTGTGTTGGAGCATGTTTCCTATCTTTTCTTCTAGTAGTTTTAAGGTTTCTGGTTTTATTTTGAAGTCTTTTATCCATTTTGAATTGACTCTCATGCAAATTGAGAGGTATGAGTCTGTTCTTATTTTTTTGCAGATGGATATCCAAGTGTCCCAGCACCATTTGTTGAAGAGGCTATATTTTTTCCAATTTGTGTCCTTAGCCCCTTTGTCAAAGATCAGGTGGCTGTAGTTGCATGAGTATATCTCTGGATCTTCAATTCTGTTCCGTTGATCTTCAGGCCTATTTTTCTGCCAGTACCAAGCTGTTTTTGCTACTGTAGCCTTATAGTATAAAGTCAGGAATTGTGATCTCACCTGCACTGGTTTTTCACCTTAAGATTGTTTTGGCTATACATGGTCTTTTGTGTTTCCATATGAATTTTTGGATTATTTTTTCTTTTTCTGCAAAGTCTGTCATTGGAATTTTAATGGGAATCGCATTAAATCTGTAAATTGCTTTTGGTAGTATAGCCATTTTTACAATATTGATTCTCCCAATCCATGAGCAGAGGAGCACCTTCCACCTTCTAGTATCCTCTGCGATTTCTTTCCTTAATGCTTTGAAGTTTTCCTTGTAGAGATCTTCAGGGTCTTTGGTTAGACTGATCCCTAAGTATTTAAGTTTTTGGTGGGCTATCATGAAAAGGATTGTTGCCTTAATTTCCTTCTTTTCCTGCTCACAATTGGTGTAAAGGAAGGCTACTGATTTTTGAGTGTTAATTTTGTATCCTGCTACTTTGCTGAAGGAGTTAATTAGGTCTAAGAGTTTTCTATAGGAGTTTTTTGGGTCCTTTAGGTAAAAGATCATGTCATCTGCAAATAAGGATAATTTGACTATCTGTATCCCTGTGATTTCTTTCTCTTATCTGATTGCAAGAGCTTAGTCCCACCTTTAAGAACTCCACACAGTCCAGCAAGTAATGTCTGCCACGGCAGAAGATCTCCAGCACTCTTTTCTGTCCTTTTTTATTTATGATGGTGCTTGGGGATTAAAGTCAGGGCCTCACACATGCTAGGCAAGTGTTCTGCCACTGAACTACATCCTCATTCTTTTTTTATTTTTGTTTTGAGGCATTGTCTCGCTAAGTTGCCCAGGTAGACCTTGAACTTTTGATCTTCCTGCCTCAGCCTTCAGAGTAGCTGGGATTATAGGCATATGCCACAATGCCCAGCTATAATTAGTCTATTCTAGTATTGGTTGGGAATTGTCCTGATTGGACTGTCGCCATTTGTTACCGCTTGTCAAATATTTTGAATATCAGTTTTGGGGGAGGACATCTGGTGGAGGGGACAGTCAGTGAACATGCTATGGGAAAAATGCCTTCCCAGTTCTGGCCTGAGGCTTGCCATTGCACTTCTGGTCACATCACATTTTCTGAAGGTTTAGGAGCAGGAGGGCAAACATGAAAAGCCATTAGGTATCTCAGTGCTTCCATTCTTTCCCTTTGAATCAGTTTCTTATTACCTCTCCTAACTTGCTTTGTCTTAGAGATGAGACATCATTTAGGTATCTTATTGCCACATTCCACTGCATTACAAGGTGACTAAAGAGTACAACTAGAGAGGTTCTAGCTGATTGGCAGTGATTCTGCTGGCATAGCCACCTGTGAATAAATATCCTAAAAACACAGAGCTAGACGCTGAGTTGAAAATCTTCAGCCTCACTAAAAAGAAATATCTTTTATTTGCTTTTTAATTCTGGAGCTTCACATCAGGGGGAAAAGTTAACTAATTGAATTATTTTCCCCATCTTTTTAATCAACTCTGTTCTTTAGAGGTGTTAATGAAACCATTTGCCTTTTCATTGTTTTTGTTCAGATGCCTCAAAATTTATTTTACACTCATAACTACTTCAAAATTGATTGGTATTAGAATTGGATCTTACTGGAGCTGGGCATGGTGGTGGTGGTGGTGGTTGTTAGGTGCCATCGAGTCCGTATCCAACTCATAGCGACCCTCTATACAACAGGGGAAACACTACTGAGTGGTTCTTTGCTGTGCATAGGGTTTTCAGTGGCAGATTGATTTTTGGGAGGGGGTTGCCAGGTCCTTTTCCCAAGCCTACAGCTTCTGGTGTTCCCAGGCAGTCTCCCATCCAGGTACTAACCAGGCCCAACCCTGCTTAGCTTCTGAGATCTGATGGGATCAGATGTCACAGGGCTACTGCTACATGGTGGTATACGCCTGTAATCCCAGCAACTTGGTAGGCAGAGGCAGGAGGATCGCAAGTTCAAGACCAGAGGCAGTCTGCATAACTTAGTGAGAGCCTGTCTCAAAAAGTGAAAGAATGGGCTGAGGGTGCAGCTCAGCGGTACAGCACTTGCAAAGCATGCCTCCTGAGCTGCTGGGATTACAGGTGTGCGCCACCGTGCCCGGCTTTCCAATAGTCTTACTAGTAATTTTTTAGCATGGAACTTCATGAATCTCATTATGACATATTCATACATGCCTTTCATTGTACATTGCTCAAGTTCATCTCCCTGATTACTCTCTCATGTCATGTTCCCTCATCCCCTCCCACCCCTCCAATGGTCATCCTTCTGCTAGAATGCCTTGTGCTTGTGTATGTCTGTCTGCCTACCTACCTATCTATCTATCCATCCATTCATCCTGATTTTTCCTTAAGGACAAAATATGTGATATTTCCTTTCCTTCCTCCCTTTACCCTTTCTTCTTGCCCTCTTGCCTTTTTCTTTAGTCCATTATCTTTCCTTACATAGGTCCCTTCTACTTTTATGACCTATATGTTTTAGTATTGAATATATATTGAAGTCTAAAACCCACATATGAGAGAAAACATGTGATATTTATCTTTCAGGGTCTGGTTTATTTCACTTAAAATGATTTTGCAGCAAATGCCATAATTTCATCCTTTTTTTTCTTTTTTTTCTTGGAAATTTTTAATGTACAAATTAATGTGTTTCATTCTGACATGCATTTCATTGTGACATTTCCATATATGCATTTTGTTGTACATTGCATAGATAAGTTCCCCCTTACCCTCTTGTGTACTTCCTCCCTCCATCCCACCCCCCACCAAAGGCCTCTCTTCCATTTACATGTCCTTTTGTGGTAATATTTTTCTATATATACTTGGATCCCAATTATGTTTAAGATTGAAACTTTTTCTGTAGTGAACTATCTTTTTACATTGTCAGTACTATTACATGAATTTTCTAGCCCATCCATATTATTACCATTCTTTGGTATTATTGGTCTTATTATAATTATTTCCAGAACTATTAAAGTTGTGCTGTTCACCCTCAGGTTGCCCCCTCCCCCATTCCTTACTCCTCCTTGTTCCTCCTCTCCTCCGTCTCCTCTCCCCAGATTTCCTCCTTTTGCTAAACCCTTCCCTCCTTCTTTTGCACTCCCCAAATTGTCCCTTCTCTGCTAAGTCGACTTTAGCTTTTTATTATGTCCTGATCTCTGCATAGGATTTTTCCCTTCTTTTAATTTTGATTCAGCTCCCACATGTGGGTGAAATTTCATCCTTCTTCATGGCTGAATAAAACTCCATGGTGTATATATACCACAATTTCCTTATCTATTCATTGGTTGATGAACACCTAGGTTGATCCTTTATCTTGGCTATCATGAATAATGCCACAATAAACATGGATAAGTAGGTATCTGTGTGGCATATTGGCTTATGTTCCCTCAATTATATATCCAGGAGTGGTATTACTTTATCATATGATAGTTCTGTTTTTAGTTTTTTTAGGAACCTCCACACTGATTTCCACAGTGGTTGCATCAATCTGCATTCTCACTGCAGTTTAGTAGAGTCCCTTTTTCCCAGCATCCTCACCAGCATTTGTTTTATCGATGCTAGCCATTCTGATTCGGGTAAAATGGTATCTCAATGTAGTTTCAATTTACATGTACCTGATGGCTGAACATTATTTCACAATTGTTGGCCATTTGTATTTCTTCTTTTGAGATGTGTCTGTTCAGTTCTTTTGCCCATTTTCTTGATTCGATACCTGGCTTTTTTGATGTTTAATTTTTTGAGCTCTATATATTCTAGATATTAATCCCCTGTCTGAAGTATAGCTGGAAAATATTTTCTCCCATTCTGTAGGCTGTCTTTTCACTCTGATAATTGTATCCTTTGCTGTATGAAAGCTTTTTAATTTCATGGAATCCCATTTGTCAATTTTTGCTATTGTTTCCTTTGCTTTTGGGATCCTATTCAGAATGTCCTTGCCTATCCCACAGAAATAAGACAACATAAAGAAATAAAAGGGATCCAAATAGGAAAGGAAGAAATCAAATCATCCCTATTTGTAGACAATATGATTCAATTCTTAAAAGACCCTAAAGACTCCACAAGAAAACTCTTAGAGCTGATAAATTCTCTCAACAAAGTAGCAAGAGTCAAAATCAACATACATAAAACAGTAGCTTTCCTGTATACCAGTAATGACCAGGCAGAAAAAGAAAATAGGAAAACAACCCATTCACAATAGCTTCAAAACAAAACACCTAGGAATAAACTTAATTAAGGAGGTGAAAGACAACTCTACAACAAAAACTTTAAAACATTAAAGAAATTAAAGAAGACACCAGAAGGTGGAAAGACCTCCTATACTCAAGGATTAGAAGAATTAATATTGTGAAAATGGCTATATTACCGAAAGCAATATACAGATTTAATGTGATTCCCCCATCAAAATACCAATGACATTCTTCACAGAAATAGAGAAAACAATACTAAAATTCATATGAAGCACAAAAGACCCCACATTGCTAAAGTACTCCTGAGCCAAGAAAGAATAATTCAGGGACATCACAATTCCTGATTTCAAATTATACTACAAAACCATAGTAAAAAAAAAATAGCATGGTACTGGCAAAAACAAAACAAAACAAAACCAACAACAACAACAACAACAACAACAACAAAAAACCACCACCAAACATACATGTAGACTAGTGGAATGGAATAGAGTACCCAGAAATAAACCCATGCAGCTACAGCCACCTGATATTTGATAAAGGTGCCAAAAATATAAGTTGGAGAAAAGATACTTTTTCAACAAATGTTGCTGGGAGAACTGGATATCCTCACGCAGCAAGCTGAAACTAGATCCTTTTCACCTGGTACAAAATTCAGATCAAAATAGATCAAAAACTTAATGTAAAACATGAAACTTTGAAACTGCTGGAGGAAAACAGAAAATACTTCAAGGAATAGGACCCTTTTCATCTCTAATTTATCAATTTGGACCTTTTCTTTCTTTGGATTGGTTTGGCTGAGGGTTTGTTGATTTTGTTTACCTTTTCAAAGAATCACTTTGTTTCATTGATTGTTTGGACTATTCTTTCAGTCTCTATTTTATTAATTTCCAAGCAGATCTTTATTATTTATTTCCATCTACTAATTTTGGTTTTGGCTTAGTTTTTCTCATGTCTTAAGGTGCATCATTTTTTATTTGAGATTTCTCTGTTTTTTTGATGTACACATTCATCACTATAAACTGGAGTTTCAAACTCATGACAGATTGGGTTCAGGTTTAAGTGTGAGTTCAATATGTTAAAATTTAGAAGGTTTGGGTTTATTTGGGCTCAGGTTTAAAATTTTAATCCTAAATTGGGTGTGGTGGTGCAGGCCTGTAATCCCAGCAGTTGGGAGGCAGAGGCAGGGGATTGGGAGTTCAAACCCAGCCTGGGCTACCTAGTGAGACCCTGTCTCAAATATGCCCTCCAAAATAATAAAATAAAATTATAATCTTATGTGTAGATAGATGAATAAATCCTTTTTCATTTTTTAAAAAAATTACGTAATAATACAAAACAAAAACACATTAAAACCTGAACCCAGGGAAAAACTGAATTTGGATTCAGGTTCAGGTTCATTTTTGGGTTCAGAAAAAATTTTTTTAAATGCTTGAACTGGAACAGGTTCAGAGTTTGAGTTTGGGTTCAGTTTGAAGCCTTGCTATGTATACATAGTATTTAACCCAAAACCTGAACCAAGCCCAAATCCTCTGAATTTTAATATATTGACCCACATTCAAACCTGAACACCATTTTCATGGATTTGAAGCCTGGCTGTAAACTTCCCTTAGAGGCCTGGCCTTTGCTATATTCCAAAAGGTCTGGTCGGTTGTGTTTTCATTTTTATTTGATTCTAGGAAGTCTAAAATTTCTTTCCTGACTTTTATTATGACCCAATGATCATTCAGAAATGTGTTGTTCAGTCTTTATGTATTAGTATAATTTTTGTTGTTTCTCTTGCTATTGATATCTATTTTTATTCCATTGTGATCTGGTAAGATAGAAGGAATGATTTCAGGGTTTTTTTTTTTGTATTTGTAAAGACTTGTTTTGGGACCTAAAATGTGGTCTATTTAGAAAACGTTCTATGTGCTGCTGAGAAGAATTTATTTCTTAAGCTGTTGGATGAAGTAAAATATTCTATAGATGTCTGTTAAGTCCATTTTCTTGGAAAATATTTTCCTGTTCTTTTACTTTAAGGTTGTATTTGTTTTTGCCAGTGCATTTCTTGGAGGCAACAAATAGTTGGGTCCTGTTTTTTAATCCAGTCTGCTAGCCTGTTTGTTTTAATTGGACAATTGAGACCATTAACATTCAGAATTATTATTGAAAACTATGTATTAATTCCTATCATTTTGTTTTTGTGATGTTTGATACTTTCCTAATCCTCATTTTTAAATCTACTCTTCTGGTGAGATTTATTCTTTCCTGTATCCTCAAGGTTGTATTTATCTTTTTCTTCAATGTGTTAGGATTCTTTTAAGTATCTTCTGTAGTACTCGCGTAGTGGTCATGAAGTCTTTTAGTTTTTATTTATCATGGAAGATTTTTATTTCTCCTTTGATTATGAAGGACAATTTTGCTGGATACAGTAATCTAAGTTAGTAATTTTTTTTCAGGGCTTGAAATACATCCTTCCATGCCCTCCTGACTTTTAGGTTTTTTGTTGAGCAATCTGCTATTATTGTGATGGATTTTCCTTTCTATGTGACTTGGTTCTTTCTCTTGTGGCTGTCAGTATTCTTTTTATGTTCTATATCCTTGAAATTTTAACTATTATATGACATTGGAGGTTCTTTTCTGGTCTTATCTATTTGGATTTTTAAATGCATCCTGAACTTGGATGACATCTCTTTCCCGTGATTTGGGAAGTTTTCTGCTGTTGTGTTATTGAATATATTTTATATGCCATTAGCCTATAATTCTTTTCCTTCTTCTATGCCTGTGACTTGGTAAATTTGGTCTACTTAATGGTGTCCCAGAGGTCTTGTATGTTTTGTTTATACTTTTTAATTTTTTCTTTATTTTGTA
>VMDO01032125.1:0-19331 GCA_007922755.1 Pedetes capensis
AGAAGGACATCATGTTTGGAAGAGTGGCAGGTCAACGGAAAAGAGGAAAACCCTCCACCAGATGGATTAACACAGTGTCTGCAACAATGGGCTTAAACATAAATAAGATGGTTTGCCTGGCACAGAATTGGGAAGTGTTTCGATCTGCTGTACATAGGGTCGCTATGAGTCGGACTCGACTCGACGGCACCTAACAACAACAACAACAACAGAAACAAAATGTGTTCAAAACCAAAGATGTGACCATAAGGGACTTCAGAGAATTTCTGTTTTACAAAAAAGCATGACAGTAGTCAACTTAGTGCTGAAAACATGCCTGGTCAGATACTACAAGGAGATTATCCAATAATTTAACAGCCATCCTATAAAATTAATGAGACCAAGATGTAACTGGCAAGACTTTTTTGGAAAGCAAATCTCATCATACCAATTTAATTTACTTCTATCAAAGTCCACACAGTAAGTTATAATCTATATTACTCCAATTTTTAAAAAAGCTTTTGATTGTTCCTGTATTCTAAAGCAAGACAGAAAATGTTTCAATCCTAAATACTTCTCTGCCATTTTTAGGGACAAATCTCATTAAGAATGTCAATAGTACAGCAAAGTAATTGAGCATTTACAACCTGCTAGGCATTCTGGTAAGTTCTTCAGATGCTGTGAAGTTAAACTATCCTCCATTTAAAGAATAACTATCACTCTATTTATATAGAAATAACTTTTTTAATGACATGTAAAAGAATGGTTTTTATGTTTTTAAATAACTGGAGAAAAATTCAAAAGAACAATATTTTACAGCACATGAAAATTATTTGAAATTCAATTTCAATGCCCATAAATAAAGTTTTATTGGCACACAGCCATGATCATTCTTTTACATATCACTTATAGCTGTTCTCATGCTACAATGACAGAATTGATTAGTGTTTCACACTGTTGCTTGGCACACTGCAAACTGCAGTGGCACAGTTATAAATCCACAGCATTTCAACACCATACATATTGCCATACTGTTACAGCATTTTATTTTTATTACCAGTGAATGCTCATCATATCAAAACAAGAAAAGAAAATTGGACTTTAAGATGCCACATTTTAAGGCACAATGGAATGGACTGTTTTGTTGCTGAATTAGATGGCAAAGCATTATATTAATGCTTAAAAGAATCCAATACACATCAATATTACCAAAAGAGTCATCACAGTATACCCAGACCATAGGCAAATAATGGTCAAAAAGATTACAAAATTTTAAATGGAATACCTTATCATATCAGAATTTCTTCACAAAAATTACAAAGTTAACATGCTGCTGCAACCAAAGTAACTTTCTGAGTGGCTTGTTAGTCAAGCAAGGAAAGCTGTTTACTGATGGTGAGTTCATTAAATCATGTTTGACTCAAGCAGCTCAATAAATGTGTCCAGAGAAAATAAACCTGGACTGCATACAGTGGCTCAAAATATTGAGGATGCTGGGAGCAACATCAATAGTTGGTCAGAAAACACAGAAAAAAAAAAAAAGAGAGAGAGAGAAAAGAAAAGAAAACATACTCAAAAATCAAAGTAAATGACCCAGTGGTTTTCCCTGGTTAATACATACCACAGATACTGCTCAACTGCTGCTTTTCATTAGAGCAATCAGTAGCAAGTTTCAAATAAGTAAGACTCCGCTGCCTACAGCCGTACCACTGTAAGGTCGGATCCCGTCATATCTGGAAGCTAAGCAGGATTAGGCCTGCTTAGTACTTGGATGGGAGACTGCCTGGGAACACCAGATGCCATAAGCTTAGGAGAAGGATCCGGCAACCCACTCTCAAAAATCAATCCGCCATTGAAAACCCTATGAATAGCAGAGAAGCACTGACAATAGTGTTTCATCTGTTGTACATAGGATCGCTATGAGTAACATACCGACTCAATGGCACCTAACAGCAGCAACGATGCCAATCTAAAATCACAAGAAAAATAGTGCTTATATGTGTGAAATTTCTACTGAATTAAAGTCATTTCAGTGTTAATTGAAGTTATCTGAATCCTAAGTAATATCAACTTATTGTGAAGATTTTAAACAACAAATGAGATCATTATTCCCAAGCATATTTGAAGCAGATATATTTTCTGAGATCAGGCTATGGTTCCAGGTATGGTAAAAATTATCCTAAACCAAGTGTGATGGTGCACACCTTGTAGTCCTAGCTACTCAAGAGGCCAAGGCAAGGTGATCACTTGAGCCCAGGAGTTCTAGGCCAGCTAAGTAACATTGAGAAACCCTGTCTGAGAAAATGAAAAACAAACAAAAAAATAAACTGTCCCAGTTTTAGCTTTTAAAGTCTCAAATCCTTGGAAGTCTCTAATCCTGCCTAGCCCCACAAAACTGGAACAACTGATCTTAATCCCAGTGTTGTTTTGTGGACCTGGTACAAATGCAAAAGAATTTTCTGTATTTCAAAATCTATCAACTGTGTCACTGAGGAGCTTGCACCTAACTTTCGACTAGAAGTGATTGATTAATCTGCAATGCAGTGACATACTAAAAGAAAAATATCAAGAGAAGACTCTAATAGAATTCTATAAAATGAAATGCTACTCATGAATTGACATCAGTCTTTGGAAGTACTTGTCTGCTTTAAAAAGCATTTTAAAGATCAAATATGTAAAAACTTTTCAGAGATTGCATTAACATGAACATTTTCAGTTACATTTGATGAGAAAGATACTAATTTTAAATCCAATAAATGTAATTCTATATCCTTCTAGTCTCATTAGAAAATGTACTTCCAAAAAATATACACAATTATTAGTTCAAATTTCATCAATAAAAATTTATGAAATTTTTCTCATTTAAGTACTTATATAGTATCTTCAATTTTGTCTCTTATCACACAAAGCCTAAATTATTTACTATCTGACCCTTTACATGATGTGAACCCCATATTTAAATTGAGACAAATATATGATAGCTAAGAGGCAGAAACTGCTATAGTTGATAAGAAGCTAAATGAAGCATTAACACTGGCTTATATTAGAAAAATAGAGGTTTGGAAACTTCGCTCAGTAGTACAGCACTTGAACAGCATGCATGAAGCTTTGCATTAGATCCACAACACCATGAGGTGGGGGAATATAAACAGAATTGGTATATATTTAAAAGTCTAAAAGTCATCATTTTATTACACCAATCTCTTTAGACATCCATATAGAAACCACATTATAGATCTTATTTCTGCTATAAAAGATAACTTTTCTTTATACAAAACCTCTGGCAGGATTCAAGGAAGATGATTAATAACAGTGAAACTTGACATCTTTTTTTTTTTTTAAATGAAGTTCCTGAACTCAAAATCAATATTATGAGGGCAGGTAACATTTATATGTAAAACTACACCAAGTATTCTGGGAAGTTTATATGGCCTATGGAACACTTTTTAAAACATGCTGATATTAGGCCAGGTGTGGTGGCTCACACCTGTAATCCCAGCACCTCAGGAGGAGGAGGTAGGAGGATTTCAGGTTCGAGGCCAGAGATAGCCTGTACAATTTAGCGAAACCCTGTCTCAAAATAAAAAATAAAAAAGGGGCCAGGGGCACAGCCCAGTGGTAGAGCACTTACAAAGTATGTACAAGGCCCTAAGTTCAACCCCTAAGTACCACACACACACACACACACACACACACACACACGCACGCACGCACACACACAGCTGATACTAAAGCATAGTAGTATTATTTTAGCTTTGTTTAGTCATAAGAGAAATTTATTGACGATTGAAAAGTGTTGAACCAATTTCAAGAAATTACTAATTCTATACTCTTAGAAATCATCAATCCTCACGTCTGTCGGCTTGTCTTGCTGTGAGGGCTTGCGTGCTACTGTGATGCTGAAAGCTATGCCACCAGTATTTCAGATACCAGCAGGGTCACCAATGGTGGACAGGTCTCAGCTGAGCTTCCAGACTAAGACAGCCTAGGGAGAAGGACCCAGCAGCCCACTCCCGAAATAATTAGCCACTGAAAACTCAATGAATAGCAGAGAAGCACTGTCAAGTATAGTGCCAGAAAAATAGCCCCCTCAGACTGAAAGGCATTTAAGAAACGGCTGAAGAATTGCCTACTCAAAGTAGTTGTTGTTGTTGTTAGGTGCCGTCCAGTCAAGTCTGACTCATAGTGACCCTATGTACAACGGATTGAAACACTTCCCAATTCTGTGCCAGGCACACGATCTTATTTATGTTTAAGCCCATTGTTGCAGATACTGTGTCAGTCCATCTGGTGGAGGGTTTCCTCTTTTGCATTGACCTACCACTCTCCCAAACATGATGTCTTTCTCTAAGGATTGATCTCTTCTGACTACATGCCCAAAATATGTAAGACACAGTCTGGCCATTCTTGCTTCCAAGGAGCACTCTGGTTGTACTTCCTCTAGGACAGATCTGTTGGTTCTTTTGGCAGTCCATGGTATATTCAATAGACGTCTCCAGCACCACAATTCAAAAGCATCAATTCTTTTCCTGTCTCCTTTGTTCAGTGTCCAGCTTTCACAACCATATGATGCAACTGAAAATACCATGGCATGAGTCAGACACACCTTCGTCTTCAATGTGACATCTTTGCTTTTCAATACTCTAAAGAGATCCTTTGCCACAGCTTTTCCTAAAGCAATGCGTCTTTTGATTTCTTGACTGCTGCTTCTATAGGTGTTGATTATAGAGCCAAGCAAAGCAAAATCTTAGACACCCTCAATCTTTTCTCCATTTATTGTGAAGTTGCATACTGACCCAGTTGTAAGGATTTTTGTTTTGTTGATGTTTAGTCGAAACCCATATTGACGGCTATGATCTTTGATCTTCATCAGTAAATGTTTTAAATCCTCTTCACTTTCAGCAACCAGAGTTGTGTCATCTGCATAACACAGGTTGTTAATGAGTCTTCCTCTAATCCTGATGCCACATTCTTCCTCATAAAGTCCAGCTTCTCGGATTATTTGCTCAGCGTATAAATTGAAGAGATATGGTGGAAGTATACAGCTCTGACGCACACCTTTCTCAACTTGGTTGGTTCCATGATGTAATGGTTAGCACTCTGGACTCTGAATCTAGTGATCCGAGTTCAAATCTCCGAGTTCAAATCTTTCCTGTTGGGCTGGGATTTAGGTCAGTTGGTAGAGTGCTGCTCTGCAGTCCCCGAGGTCCTGAGTTCAATCCCCAGCACTGTAAAAATGGGAGAAAGACAAGGCAATCCACTCCCGAAGCAATCTCAAAACAATCAGCCATTGAAAACCCTATAAGGGTCACTATGAGTCAGACGTGGCTAGATGGCTCCTATCTCACTCAAAGTAGAGTCAACTTTAATGCCATAAATGTAGTAAAGTCCCTGGGACCACCTTTTGCTGATGTAGCACAATTTAAAATGAGAAGAAACATAGTGGCTAGAACATTGGGCTCAAACATAAAAAGATTGTGTGCATGCCATAGTGTTGGGTAGTGTTTCATGGGGTTGGATCCATCTCCCCAGCACCCAACAACAACAAAGAGATCATTAATAAGAGAATGAGTATCCAGGCATGGTGGTGCATGCCTATAATCCCAGAGACTTGGAGGTAGAGGCAGGACGATGGCAAGTTTGAGACCAGAGCCAGCCTGCATAGAACTAAGCAAGACTTTGTTTCAAGTTAAAAGATAAAAAAGAGGTGGGAAGTACAGCTAAGTGGCAAAGCGCTTGCAAAGCATATGCGAGGCCCAGGTTCAGCACCCCCACAACTACTGCAAAAAGAAGAAGAAAGAAAAAGAAAGAAGAAGAGAATAACCATTTTATAGTAGGATTTAAATGTGTCTCCCTAAAAAGCAGAAGCTAGTCCATCACTAAAAACAAATCTCACCTACCCTATGAAAATATTATGATCTAGATTTTATAACATGGTTCTATATCATGTTAGAAATATCATGAAATTTTTATATAAACAAAACATCCCCAGCTATACAAAAATATTCCCAAGTTCTAGGAGTGGTGATGCATGCCTCTAATCACTTAAATTTATAGGCTGAGAGTTGCACAGTGACTTGGGAGATGGAGCCAGGAAGATCATGAGCTCAAGGGCAGAGGCAGCCTACGTAACTTAGCAAGACTCTGACTCAAAATAAAAAATAGAAAAGTGGGCTGGGGTGCAGGCCAATTATAGAGCTTTTGTAAAGTATGTGCAAAGCCATGGGTCAGTTTCCAAAAAATAAAAAGTAAAACAAAATAAAAATAAATATTCCCATATAGTTAGTAATCGTAATCTAGAGCTAGTAACAGATAAGTAATATGTATATTTATAGACATATAATTACCATCAAGGTATTACTTGGTGCTAGGACTACAAGGGAGGGAAATAAAATGCTGCCAATAAGCTTTAGTAAAGGTATAATCTACTTAGGAAGGCAGAAAAAAATAAAATGAATAATGTAAGTTAGCATAAGCTTAGTTCCAAATGAATGGTGTGTTTATGTAGTAAATGCTATAAGAGAAGAGAAACATAACTTGGATTTATAAATACCACCAATTATACCCAATTTAATATTTCAAGGATGAAAATATGTAAATTAATTCCTACCTTGATGGCACCTAACAACAACGATTCCTGCCTAACATCTACCAATAATGAGAAATCAGATTGAGGCAGTAATCACTGTTCTTTTCTCTCTGCATATAAATTTAAATGATGCCCCTTTTTAAACCATCATTTTGATGTAGTAGGGTCACCCTCTCAAAAAAGGCAACTTGTTAGAACAGCTCCCCAGCTAACCACTACTACTCAACCAGAACAGGCATTTAGGTGAAACTTACTTGCCATGCCAGTAAGATATCATTTCGAGAACAGAAAGAACAATATTGACAGTCCTACTTGTTTTATTTCAGCGTGATTATTACCTACAAATGTATATGAGAATAATTAGCACTTTTGTGCTATTTTAAGATTTATTACTCTCAAGTTTTCATCATTGTATTTATGTTTATTTACCTTTTTAGTCAAGAAATGTTTTATTAACTTGTATGAAGTTCCTTTATTATATTTCAAGATAATTAATGTTGTGATCTTTTATTTTAGGAGACCTCAAAGAAGACTGCCGAGGACAGGTAAAACTCTCACTATGAATCTGCATTTTGCACTCAGGAAATGCTGCCTACTGCCCTACATTAACTGGACTACATTAATGACAGTAATAGTTTCTAGAAAACTATTTAGCTTTTCAGTATTCCAAAATTACAATTATTAAAAGTTATTTTTAAGGCTGGGTGAGGTGACACATGCCTGTAATCCCAGCAACTTGGGAGGCAGAAGCAAGAGGATCCCAAGTTTGAGACCAGAGGCAGGCTGCGTAATTTAGTGAGACCCTGTCTCAAAAAGTAAAAAAAAAAAAGGGCTGGGCATGCAGCTCAGTGGTGCAGCACTCACAAAGCATGCAAGCACAAGGCCCTGGGTTCAACCCCCAGTAGCACAAAAAAAAGTTACTTATAAAAATAAAACTATGCATAATTGACTATGTACAAATGAAATAATTTATCCTGAATAAGAGTGAAAATAGTCCAGTAGGGGGAAATTAGGAGGGATACAGATGAATTAAGAGTCACCAGGAATGCTGGCTATGGTAGGTAGCATAGTTCTGTAATCCCAGCACTTGAGAGGATTATGAATTCAAGGAGAGTATAGGCTAGGTAGAATATACCCTGTCTCAACAAACAAAAAACAAACAAAAAAAAGTCATCAGGACAGCAAGAGCTGAACATTTGAATCTGGGTGATGAGTAACAGCAGCTCATGTATATCATTCTTTCACTGGTGTATGTTTGAATTTATTTAAAATAAAAAACAAGTTTACACTAATGATGAAATTATCTAATACCTTATTACATATATATATAATTTTTATAAGAAATGCATATAAAAATCACATCTGACAAGTTGTCCTAAACCCTTCTCCATTTTTTTTTAAAGTCAGTGTCTTACTTTGTAGCTGACGCTGGCCTAGGAATCATCATGTAGCCCAGGCTGGCTTTGAACTCAGGATCCTCCTGCCTCAGCCTCCCTAGTGCTGGGATTACAGGTGTGTGCCCACCACACCTAGATCCCTCTCCATATTCTGTCTCTGACATCACATCTAAGTTCATTCTGAGAGGATATATCAATGGTGTGTTATACCAATTTCAAAAAGGTTTGGTGTAAATTAGAGAAATCTTCATAATTTTATGAATAGCCCACAATGGGTTATCATAGTAACTGATTCATTTTGAGACTTGATTTTGAATGATGGTTTCGTGATTACTATCATTATGATTTTGGAAAGATCATTTCTTTATCTGTAAAATATAGATAATTCCACATACCTCACAGGATTTTTATAAAGCTCTATAATAAGCATGAATGTGGTAGGACTTTGTCAATTATATGTAAGTATACTAATCATAGTAATTATCAACATCATTACTTCAATCTACTTCTTTATGGACATATCTATATTTAAAAAAACTTTTTAATCTTCATTTGCTTAAAGAAAAATACTCCATATGACAGTTGAATATGCATGTACAATAATTTGCATTTAGTTTGCTAAAGCTTAAAGAAACTTTACCATAAATTTTAAATATTTTAAATAGTTTAGTTTTTTAAAAATATGTTAAGGAAAAGACAGAATCCCCATCAAAACTTTACAGATATTGGGCATGGTGGTACACATCTGTAGTCCTAGCAGTCAGAAGACTGAGGCAGGAGGATTGCAAGTTTAAGTCCAGCCTGGGCAACAGAGCAAGTTCAAGGCCAGCCTGGAATGTACAGTGAGACCCCATGTCAAAAACAAAAACAAACACACAAAAACCTTTACAGACATATCCACTTGGATACACAGGTATACACGAGATCCAATTAAGAAGCTACCTAAAAAGTTTTCTAGAAGGGCTTTCATAAAGAATCAGAGAAATATCAGTTTGTATACTAGTGGACAGAATAGTTACTGTAACCTAACTCATTACAAGACTGAGCTCAGAGACTAATGTATAGTTTATACTCAGATAAGCACCAGCTCAGGTACTCTTTATGTTTGATTCTTTGGTTTCTTGTGTAGAAACTTATTAAGTTCAAATAAGATACAGATTATAATAGCCTGTCATTATTGCTTGTAAAGGTCTTTTCATTCAAAATTTTCATACACTATATTTTAAAG
Organism: Pedetes capensis; assembly: GCA_007922755.1. Lineage (NCBI taxonomy): Eukaryota > Metazoa > Chordata > Mammalia > Rodentia > Pedetidae > Pedetes > Pedetes capensis. Next base: position 9,194 of record VMDO01032125.1, read on the forward strand.
TATACCGACTCGATGGCACCTAACAACAACATATTTTAAAGTACAGTTCATGTGTGTTTGTATTTTCTTTTAGTCCAATAACTGTCTGTTTTCTGTTGCTGCAATGAAATACCTGAGGCTACGTACTTTATAAAGAAAAGAGGATTTTAGGCCACAGTACAGGAAGCTGAAAGTCCAAGGTCAGAAAGGGCCTCACCAGATCAGCCTCTGAAAAGAGTCTCATGGCAGATGGAATCATAATCACAGGAGTGTATGCATAAAAGAGATCACATGGCAAGACATGAAGCCAGAATGAGATTAGGGCTTACTCAGGCTTACTCTTTTACAAGAGTTCACTCTCACAAGAACTCACTCCACAAGACCAGCATTAATCCCTTCTGAGAGCAGTGCTCTCAATGACTTTAGTATTTTAATTATACATATTAATGGGATACAAAGTGATAACTCAGTTCATGTATCCATTATGCAATTATCAGATTGGGATTGTTTATACTTCCACCTCCTTAAACATTTTACAGAACAAAATAGACAAAAAAAGGGAAATATTTTGGTTAACATGAAATGACAGTGGTATGCAATTATGAGTTACAGCATAACTTGTTTTGGATTTTCATAGACTTGCATCCTGTATTTTACACTTTTTCTCTCCCCGCTTTACCATTCTAAGTTATTTTTCTCTTAAAAATGCAATAAACCTAAATTCTCCTAATTAATTAAAGAATCAAGCACTTAGCCTACTTTTTATAAGCTTATATTCATAGAAGCCAGTTGCTGAGGGAATTTTTTACATTAATATCTTTTATAAAAATTATTAACATATTAATTATACAAATGAATGGGATTCACCGTGATATTTCTATACAGGCATGCATTGTGGGATGATCATGCCCATCCACCTTTTATCTACTTTTTCCCACTACCCTCATGCTAGTCCCTAGTCATTTGTTTTTTCATTAATTTTGTGGTTTCCAAATATGAGAGAAAACATGCCATACTTGTCTTCCTGTGTCTAGTTTATTTTGATTAACACACTATTCTCTAGTTCCATCCATTTTGCTGCAAATAACAAGATTTCATTCTTTATTGCTGAATAATACTCCATTCTGTGTGTGTGTGCGCATGTATATATATATATCATATTTTCTTTATCCATTCATCTGTTGACAGATATCTAGGCTGATTGCATATTTTAGCTATTGTGTATAGTGCCATATAAAATATTGGTGTGTAGGTATCTCTTCTGTATTCTACTTCATTTCTTTTGGACATATACCCAGGAATGGGATAATGTGCTCATATGGTTTGTTTGTTTGGTTGTTTGGTTGGTTGGTTGGATTTCTGAGACAGGGTCTTCCTCTGTAGCCAAGGTAGGTCTGGAATTCACTATGTACCACAGGCTGCCCTTGAACTCACAAACCTCTTGCCTCTACCACTCAAGTGCTGGAATTACAGGCTTGCAATCCCACACCCACCTGGCAGTTCTGTTTTTAGCTTACTTCAGAGTGTCCATACTGTTTTTATAGTGGTTGTACTAATTTGCATTGCCACCAACAATATATGTGTTCTTTTTCCTCCATATCCTCTCCAGCATTTGTTATATTATGATAATAGCTATTCTAATTGCAGTGAAATTCCATTTTACTGCCATTTTCATTTGCATTTCCCTAATGGATGATGATATTGAACATATTTTCATATATTTACTGGCCATTTGTATTTATTGTTTTAAGAAGTGTCTATTCATATCATTTGTCCAGTTGTTAATTAGACTACATTTTTGCTAAGTTTTTTAAAGTTCTTTATATATTCTGGATATTAATCCTCTGTCAGATAAAAAGCTAGCAAAAGTTTTCTCCTATTCTGTACATTGTGTCTTTTGTGTGTGTGTGTGTGTGTGTGTGTGTGTGTGTGGTACTGGGGGCTGAACCCAGGGCCTCACGCTTGCATGCTCTGCAAGTGCTAGACCACTGAGCTGCACCATCAGCCCATTTTTTTACTTTCTTTGAGACAGGGTCTCGCTAAATTATGCATACTGCCTCTGGTCTTGATCTTGCAATCCTCCTGCCTCTGCCTCATGAGCTCCTGGGATTACAGGCGAGCTCCACCATGCCCAGCTACATTGTGTCTTCATTCTATTGACTGTTCCCCTGGCTGTACAGAAAGAAACTTTTTAAATTGATGTAATCCCATTGTCAATTATTGTTTTTGTTTCCTGTATTTTTCAAGTCATATCCAGGAAATCGCTTCCTGTACCCATACCGTGAAATATTTCCCATATGTTTTTCTCTAGTTGTTAAGTTTCAGGTCTTACATTAAGGCCTTTAATCCATTTTGAGCTGATTTTTGTGCAGAGTGAGAGGGTTCAAGTTTTAGTCTCCTAGATGTGGATATCCAGATTTCTCAGAACCATTTGTTGAAGACTCCATATTTTCTCCAAAGTATGTTTTGGGCACCTTTGTAGAGAATCAGTTGGCTGAAGATGCTTGGATTTATTTCTGGTTTCTCTGTTCCAGTGGTCTGTCTGTTTTTATGACAATATTGTTCTGTTTTTTGTTACTGTGGCTCTGTAGTATGTCTTCAAATCAGGCATTATGATGTTTCCAGTTTTGCTCGTTTTGCTCAGTATTGCTTTGGCTATTCAGGGTCTTTTGTGGTTCCATATGAATTTTAGAATTGTTTTTCCTAGTTTTGTGAATAATGTCATTGGCATTTTGATTTGGGTTGCATTCAATCTGTAGATTGCTTTGCATAGTATGGATGTTTTACCAGTATTAATTATTCTAATCCATGAACATGGGAAGTCTTCTACTTTGTAGTGTCTTCTTTGATTTCTTTAGGTTTTTGCACTTATCATCGTAGAGGTCTTTTACATCCTTAGGTTTATTTCTGGCTATTTTCTTTTGTTGTGGCTATTGTGATGGGATTGTGAATAGAAAAGAAGTCTTTCTCAATGAATTTATTGTTGGTGTATAGAAAAGCTACCGGCATTTGTATATTGTTTTGTATTCTGCTACTTTACTGAATTTATTTATCAGTTCTAATAGTCTTTTGGTGGAGTCTTTAAGTTTTTCAATGTTAGAATCATGTCATCTGCAAATAGGGATAATTTGACATTCCTCCTTTCCTATTTGTATGCCTTCTAGTTCTTTGGCCTAATTGCTCTGGCTCAAATTCCTAGCGCTATATTGAATAAGAGTGTTGAGACTGGACATTCTTTGACTTGTTCCTGCTCTTAGAGGTAATGCTTTCATTTTTTCCCCATTCAGTATGATGTTGGCTATAGTTTTGCCATAGATAGCCTTTATTACATTGATCCTTTTGTACCTAATTTGTTCAGGGCTTTCATCATGAAGTCATGCTGAATTTTATCAAAGCCTTTTTCTGTACGTATTGACATGACCATGTGATTTTTATCCTTGGCCGTTTATGTGCTGTATTATGTTTATTGATTTGCATATGTTGGATTATCCTTGCACCTCTGAAATGAAACCAGCTTGCTCATAGTGTATGTTCATTTTAATATGCAATTCTATTGCAAGTATTTTTTAAGGATTTTTATCTCTATGTTCATCGGGGATATTGGTCTATATTCTTTTGTGGTTGTGTCCTTGTCAGATTTTGGTAGCAGGGTGATGCTGGCCACTGAGAATGACTTTGGAAGAGTCCCCTCCCTTTCAAGTCTATGCTATAGTTTGAGAAGCATTGGTTTTATTTCTTCTTTACAAGTCTGCCAAAATTCAGCAGTGAAGCCATTCAGTCCTGGAGAGAATTTTTCTTTGGAGAAAAATTGCAATGAATGAATACAGAAGAAATGATTGTTGTTAGGTGCCATCAAGTCATGTCCGACTCATAGCGACCCTCATAGGGTTTTCAATGGCGAATTGTATGGGGATTGCTTAGGGAGTAGATTGCCACATCCTTCTCCCATTTTTGTGGTGCTGGCAGTTGAACTCAGGACCTCAGAGACTGCAGAGCGGCGCTCTACCAACTGAGCTAAATCCTAGCCCAGCAGAAATGATAGAATTATAAAATCCCTATTTTCACAACCCCTAATGAAAAAAATTATTAGGGAGTGCTCATTACTGGATTCTAAAATCACTAGGTGGAAGAAGGTGGATAGCAAATTTTTCAGTGGTTTTGAGCCCTGGACCTTGTGCATGTTACGCATGTGCTTTGCCACTGAGCTATACCTCTAGCCCCAAAATGAAGAATTTTTAAGTGGAGGAATCAGATACCTTCTGAATCTGTTCATTAATCACAGTATCACTGAAGTTGGGGCAATCAAATACTTATGTTCTTCATGATATGATCTAGAAAAAAATGCCTCAAAAGCTGAACTTTAACCACGACTATGGAATATTAGTATATAGGAAATAATGGGGGGAAGTGGCAGGGGAACAAGTTTAATAAGTAATCTATCAACCAAATTCCGACTATGGGACATTATCTAGAATAAATGACCTGTTTTCTTTAATGAAAGAACTGTAACAGTTTTATACATTTTGAGACTTCTGCTGAAAGTAAAAGTGGACTCCTCATCTTCCCTTTTTAAGTTTTTTTCTTTGTGATCCAGGGTGTCTCTTTGTTCTCTTTGTTACATAGTGTGACCTTGAACCCCTGAGCTCAAACAATTCTCCTGCCTCAGGATCCTACAGGTGTATACTACTGCTCCAGCTCTCACCTTCCCATTTTTAGTGTGAGGTATTTCTTATTACTGATTTGTGATTAATCCTCAGTGCCAGGCCTGGGAACCATAATCACCAGTACCTCCCATGCCTAAACTACTCTAGTACTGTCTGTTTATCTGAAGGATGTCTAAAATTCAAAAATCAAGAAATAACTTAGAGTAAAAATATAAAATACCTAAGTAAAGCACACAGAACAAAACTGATATTTTTAAAAAGAAATGCCACTTATTATAATAATGGCATAGGAGGGTGATATTTAAATCTATAAGATTTCACAGAAAGAACAGTACCTAGGTTTTCTTACATAGTTGGGGACTTGGAATGAGGTAGACCAGGGTTGAGTCATTTGCTGATTTAATTAATTAATTAGTAGTACTGGGGATCGAACCCAGGCCCTTGCACTAGGCAACCACTCTACCACTGAGCTACAGTCCCAGTCCCTTTTTTATTTTTTATTTTGAGACAAGGTTTCACCAAGTTGTGCAGGGTGCCCCTGGCCTTGAACCTACAATCCTTCTGCCTCTGCCTCAGCCTTGCTAGTGGCTGGAATGATAGGCATGTGCCACCTGGCCCAGCTTGATTCTTTCAGTGCAGGGATCAGCAAATGTTTTCTGTGAAGGGCCAGAGAGAAAATATTTAAGACTTTGCAGACCATGTGGTCTTACATCACAACTACTAAAAAGCAGCCACAGATAATACTTGAATGAGGGTGGCTGTGTTCCAATAAAACTTCACTTATGAAAGCTGAGAATTTGAATTTTATATAATTGTCAATATTATAAAATACTCTTCCGTTTTTTCCCTAACCATTTAAAAATGTAAGGACTCTTTTTGGCTTACCGGACTTGCAACAATAGTGGGTCGATTAGATATAAACCAGGAGCCACAGTTTGCCAATCTCTGGTTCAGGGTAATGAACTGGTGCTCCAGCCCCCTCAACATCCCAAACTGGGGGTGAGAGTCTGTTTAAAATCTTTAAGAGCTTATAAATCATTAGATGCTAGATGTATTTCCATCCCCTGTAGTCATTATTTGGGGGTGGAGGAGTTGTTTGTTTGCTTGTGTTTTGCAGTGCTGGGGAGCAAACCCAGGGCTCCAAGTGTCCCAGGCAAGCTCTCTACTACTGAGCTGTGTCCTGAGCTGTCATTATTGTTTCTGATGCTCCAGTTGTCTCCTTTCAGGTTGGCTCCTGTATCTTTTTTGATATGATCCCATTAGTCTTTGGCACCCACTTTGCTTTTATGGCATGAGATGTCTAGACATATAAATTTCCTGCCTTAGGCCTTGAACATACTATTTCTCGATTTCTGGGCTTATCTTGGCTTTTAGACTTTTTTTTTCTTTTTTTTTAGTAGAAAGAAGAAAACACATATGTTTTAAAAGAAAAACATGAGCTTTAACTGCTATTTCCAATTTAAAATTAAGATGAAGAGAGTTTTAATTTTCTGCTTTATCTTATACCTTTATTTATTACATTAAAGCATCACATTAGTGGTAACTATCACTTCACTGAAACCAGTTACACTAAAATTACCAATGACCTCTAGATTGCCGATTCCAGTGAACAATTACTAGCGAAGTCATATTTCACATAATGTTTCTGTCAATGACAGACTGCATAAACTAGCTGTCTTAGTTTATTTTATGAACTCTATGATGTTCACTCCTGCAGCTGTACCACTGTGGCATCCGAGTCCATCAGATCTTGGAAGTTAAGCAGGGCTGGGCTTGGTTAGTACTTGGATGAGAGACCATCTGGGAACACCAGGTGCAGTAGGCTTAGGAGAAGGACCCAGCAACCCACTCTCAAAAAACAATCAGCCATTGAAAACCCTACAGATAGCAGAGAAGCAGTAACAATACTATTTCACCTGTTGTATATAGTGTCTCTATGAGTCAGATGCCTGCAGCCATATCCCTGTGGCATCCGATCCCGTCAGATCTCGGAAGCTAAGCAGGGTCAGGCCTGGTTAGTACCTGGATGGGAGACCGTCTGGGAACACCAGAAGCTGTAGGCTTGGGAGAAGGACCTGGCAACCCCCTCCCAAAAATCAATCTGCCATTGAAAACCCTATGTACAGCAGAGAAGCACTGACAATAGTGTTTCCCCTGTTGTACAGAGGGTCGCTATGAGTCGGATACCAACTCGACGGCACCTAACAACAACAACAACGAGTCAAATACCAACTTGACAATACCTTACAACAACAAACAACAATGATGTTCACGTAATGAAATAACCTGACACATTTCTCATGAAGCATCCCCATCATTAAGCAATGCATTTCATAATCGTCAGAGCTAGAGTATTTCACATTATTGGCTATCATCTTTGTCTTGAAGTATTTAGCTTCTGTTATACCATACTTCACTAGTTCTTCTACCTTGCTATTTCATTTCTGTCTACCTCTATGACCCTCTATTACTTGCTTCCAGCTGCTTCTTCTGTAACAACTTTATGTATTATCCCTTGATATTTTTTATTAACTCTCAAGTGTTAGCACCAGAAAGACATTAATTAATACCTCCAGCCCAGGCTCCATCCTGAACATCAGACATAAAGCCATTGCTCCACTGAGATAACTGTCCTTTCTGTGAAGTTCCAAAGTAGCCTGTGCTTTTCCTATTACTATTACCATAGTACCACTTGTTATTATGTAACTTCTTGCTTATCTCCCCTACTAGACTGTAAGTTTCTTAAAGGCAGTATTTGTAACCATTTTGCTCACCGTCCTATCAATAATAAGCATAAAATTCTGTAGTGAATGTTTGTCAAATAACATAGGTACAAATGAATAAATAATTCTTTGACTACATAATATCCCCAACATAACATGTCCAAAACCAAACTCATCCTTTCTCCTTCAAGCTCCAAACCTGCTTCTTTTAATATCCTTCTTGATTCCCTACAACCCACTCACAACTAATCCAACCAAAAGTTCAGTTAATTATTGCTCCTAATAAATATTTCTAGAATCTAGCCCCACAACCATTATAATTTGTGTCCTAATCATCTCCACATGGAGTACTGCTTTCTAATCATTATCCTGTCCTTAGTCTGTCCCCACCACATCAAATCTAGCCTCTACAGTCCTGCCTAAGTGACCTGCTGAAGTATCATTCCCTTGCCTGAAATCCCATAGGATAAAGTTCAAGCCCTTTATTATAGTCTGTAAGACTGTCCATGACCTAATCTATGCCTTCCTCTCCAATTTCATCTCCTGCCACTCTACCTCTAAGTGTCTGGGTCAATCGACTGTTATGTCCCTAATACCAATTACATCACTTGACATATTTTGAGTATCAATAAATATAGATTGAACCAAACCAGATATATGTATATTTAGGTACCTTCTCATTAACATTATTTTTCCAACATTATGAAAATTTTTAAAGGTACAGAAAAGTTGTAAGAATGTACACCAAATATCCACACACCTGCTACCTGGGTTTTATATTTAATGTTTTACAATAGTTGTTTTATCACATAACAATCCAAGCTGTCCCTTTATCAGTCCATCCTATCTTTTGATATATTTCAAAGATGAAAACCTCTTTATCCCTTTAGCCATGTTGGCATACATATCAATGAGGATTTAATATTTCTTTACAGTCTTTCCCTTCCCTCTGTAAAATATACATAAATGAAACACACAAACTAAAAAGCTGTGTTATTATATGAGTATCTGTACCTGTATAATGCATAGTATATACAGAGGGTGCCAAAAATGTATACACATTTTAAGAAAGGAAAAAAATTGTATTAAAATTATAATACTCAATATATACTAATATTGGAAGATGAATACAAGTCATGTTTGACTTCTAGAATTACAAGAGATGTTCAAAGTGGTTACCATAGCAGAAGAAGCAGGACTTGTTGCTGTCTGAGGCCTCCCAGATCTTCCCTTGTGCACATCACACACAGTACCATGGGTCTCAAACTTATCACGAATGTGTGCAATTGTTAGGTATGTTGGAGGTTCTCTTGCATACTAAGGCCTCCATTGTCATTGTACTTCCACAACATTCTCGAAATTCAAGTACTACTTCAAAACAGTCTTATGCTCCTCCCATGACAACTGTGCTTCTGCCATTTTCTTTGACTGTCCTGCCTGTTGCATGGTAGTGCTAGCATTCATTTGATTAATGCCATCTTTTGAGTGAATATCATACTATACATTGCCACTGTAATTCAATTCACCTTCAAAAAGTAATATATAGGTAACATCTCTGAAAATGTGTATACATTATTGGCATCCTAGTATTATACCATGTCCATATTGTTACAGATTATCTATCTAGCTCCATCTACCCCATCAATTCTCCAGATGACTTTTAGCCAACCAATTTTCTTAAAGTTCATATTCTGTTGAGGAATGAAGCTAGTTTATGGTTAAAGCAAACATGACACTATTTTTAATCAATGATTATTTTTACCACAACCCAGGTTTTATTTTTACCATGACCTAAAACCCGTCAGAATATGGACTTTAATTTAAACAAAACAAAGCAAAACAAAAAAAATCACCTGTTTGGGTAAAAGTCCTCTGGGAAATAAGATAGATAGATCGATAGATCCAGGCATAAAGCTCTCTGGCACTTCAAATTAACGTGCTGACGAAATCTTTGTTACTATAGTAGCTACATCTTTCTCTAATAATATATACATTGCTGCCTGTTTACAACTTTTCAAGAACAAGTTTTTCTTCATACTTTCTTATCAACATTTGCTTTGTAAAAAAACACACAAAAAAGATTACGTTACCATGCCTTAACTTGAAAGAAATATATTTAAGGAAAATTTATGCCAATCTTCGTGAAAACAAAACAAAAAAAAAATCAGGAAGTTTTTTTCCCTGTAATAAGATCATACCTCCTCCCTTTTAAAGTTTACAGAGGATCATCACAATGACCTTACCAACTTCAGCTGCCCTTACAATGTGGTAGACTGTTCCCTAAAGGATGTGGTCCACTTTAAGAAGATTGTTGTACCTTTCTCCAGAATTACTTTGAAAACCATATTTAAATAGACCTTAACTCAGATACATAAGAATTTATTCCTCATCAGCTACAATGAATTAAAAAATAGAAAATTATTGATTTTTTTCTATTTATACTTCAAAGAGGGGCATAACACTACCTTAGTCAGAAGCAATCAGAAGTCTCTAAGCAGTTTGTATATGTGAATTCCATGACTTTCCTATTTCCTATCATGAACAAGCCTGCAGCTATAGCCCTGTGGTATCCGATCCCGTCAGATCTCAGAAGCTAAGCAGGGTCAGGCCTGGTTAGTACCTGGATGGGAGACCGCCTGGGAACACCAGAAGCTGTAGGCTGGGAGAAGGACCTGGCAACCCCCTCCCAAAAATCAATCTGCCATTGAAAACCCTATGAACAGCAGAGAAGCACTGACAATAGTGTTTCCCCTGTTGTACAGAGGGTCGCTA
>VMDO01032126.1:0-19296 GCA_007922755.1 Pedetes capensis
TGTTGTTGTTTGTTTTATTGATCTTGGCCATTCTTACTGGTGTAAGGTGAAATCTCAGCGTTGTTTTGATTTGCATTTCCCTAATGGCTAGGGATATTGAGCACTTTTTCATGTGTTTCATGGCTTTATGGACCTCTTCATTTGAGAACTGTCTACTCAGTTCCTTTGCCCATTTGTGTATTGGGTTGTTTGGTTTTTAACCCTTTCCTTCTCAACCTTGCCAAAGAAACTAAAAAGTGGCTGATACAGATTAATAAACTTGAAACAAACATAACATCTAATCAAAGACAGGAGCCAGATCTAACTTGACTGCTAGATTCTCCGACCATTCTGAAGTTGGGACACTTGATTTCCTAGCTGTCTGCCATTACCACAATTATTACATCTTAAAAAGGAGGCTTTAGTCTTTCTAAATTTAGAATGTTTCATGTGTTATAATTTATACTGGATTTTCACATATACTCCACACATATGAAATATATGGGAGATTTTAATTTTTCTAAATAATTTTACAACTATTGAGGTAACCAGAGATACTTTAAGGTACTGAAAAAGGTATATTGCAGCCAGACACAATGACACAGGTCTATAATCCCAGCCATTCAGAAGGTGAAGGCAGAAGGATCCTAAATTCAAGGCCAAAGGCTGTGTAGGTTAGCAAGACCCTGTCTCAAAATAAAAAGGAAAAAAAAATTGGGCTGGGGTTACAGCTCAGTGGTAGAGCACTTGCAAAGTGTGTGCAACTCCCTGGGTTCAACCTCCCCAATACTGCAAAAAAAAAAAAAAAAAAAAAAAAGTATTGTAATTGGCTTTCTCCATAATTTCTCTTCTTTTTAATTTAGTGAACAACAAAAGAATAAAGAAACTATATTTTTCAAAATTAAACTTTAAACGTTTTTTCTTTTATTTTGGTGTTTTCAGGCAGGGTTCACTGTGTAGCCCAGGCTGTCCTGGAACTCCCTACGTAGACCAGGCTGTCCTTGAATTCCTGTTGATCCTCCTGCCTTAGTCTCCCAAGTGCTAGGATTATAGGAATGGGCTTTAAATCCTCTAAACAAGGGATTTTCTTCCTTTGACCTATTTTGGCCTATGTTATTGTCTTATGGGACTTCCTTCTCATCCCTAAACCTTAACAATGTACCCTGTAAAGCCAGTTTATAATTTCATTTATGAAAGAAATTCTTTAAGATGGAAAGAATAGGTAAACCAGCTCATTGTTTTGCTTAAACTTTGAACTGAGATGTAAATTATATCCTTTGAGCAATGTGATTTCAAAGACCTCAAAATCATATATATATATGTATATGTATATATATATATATATATATATGTATATATATATATATATATATATATATATATATATATGTATATATATGTATGTAGTTACTGTTCAGGCATCTTAATCTTATTTATTATTCTGCTACTTGGGGGTTGAACCCAGGGCCTCAGACATATTTTGCAAGTGCTCTACCACTGGGCTACACTCCTAGCCCATTTTTAAAATATTTTAATTTTGAGACAGGGTCTCACTAAGTTACACTGGCTCCCTCTGGCCTTCAACTTGTGATCCTCCTGCCTCTGCCTCCAGAGTCACACTAGCCCAGCTTGTTCAGACATTTGAATGTGATTCTTTCTTGAGAAGCATGCATTCCATGTCTTGGATATGAATGACGATTCTTTTCTTAAGTGATTCTCTCTCTCTGAAGAAGCCTGAGTCCATGTCTGGGACACATACTATTATTCTTATTAATTAATTTTTATTTTTATTTATCAATTTATTTTGCAGTACTGAAGGGCTGAACCTTGGGCCTCCTGCATGATTTGCAAGTGCTCTGCCACTGAGCTGTACCTCCAGCCCCTTTTTTATTTTTAAAATTGAGATAGGGTCTCACTAAATTACACAGGCTGCCTCTGGCCTTGAACCTGTGGTCTTTCTGACTCTGCCTCCCAAGTCAGTGGGATTACAGGCATGTACCACCACACCTGGCATATTCTTAACGGTCTCTTTTTTCTCTCTGAATGTCCATGTTTAAATCTAAAGTGGACACTGTCTCTCACCTCTAGTTAATAAACTCACTCACTATGTTTCACCCTGACTGGTCAGAGGACTCTTCAAGCTACATGCGGCAGCACTGGGCTGCATCCCCTCATTGCTGCTGACACACAGACATCCTTTTTAAACCTGCTTCTAAAATTCAGTGATTACAGAAATTGCTGAAGTCACCCCTATGTCAAGGACTTGATTACATTCGTATCAGGTAGAATATGGAAACCACCTAAGGGTTACTTTGCATATTGTTCAAGTTAATGTTAATGAATGTTCCCCTTTCCAGAGAAATGTTTGTACAGACATGGCCTTTGTTTTCCCAAAAGCACTTGTCATTTAATTCTTAAGGTGATTTTTCTGATTCTTTGTTAGATTCTTTGAGACAGCACAAGAGAGCACAAGTACTGCTTTGTGGGATTTTTTTGCTTGTTTATTTATTTTTGTTTTTTGAGACAGAATCCTACTATGTAGATGAGGATGGCCTCAGCCTCCTGAGTGCTCAGATTACAGGCCACCATGCCCAGCATTGCTTTATTTTTATTATTAAAACTAATTATTTTTTCTTTTGTGGTATTTAGGTGTTGAACCCAGGGCCTCATACATACTTTGCAAGTGTTCTACCCTTAGGCTGGACCTCAAGCCCCTTTTTAAATTAATTTAATTTAATCTAATTTTTTATTTTGAGACAAGGCCTCACTAAATTCCACATGCTGCCTCTGGCCTTGAACTCTGGATCCTTCTGCCTCTGACTCTCAAGTCATTGGTCTGGTCTTAAAACTACTTTTTGATGAGTCAAAACATCAAGTTTCCTACCTTTCAAGAGTAACTTTTTTTAAAAATGCAAAATACAGCTGGATGTTTAATAATTTCCTTTAAAAGTTTTAAGTAAATAAAAGCGCCTTCCCAATCAAGGTCCATGTTTTGTAACTTCCATTTCTGAAACACTCATCATGTATAAAGTAGGTATGTTGTTAGGTGCCCTTGAGTCAGGTCTGACTCATAGTAATCCTATGTACAACAGAAATTCTCTGCTAGTGATAGGGTTTTCAATGGCTTATTGTTTCGGGAGTGGGCTGCCAGGTCCTTCTCCCATTTTTGTGGTGCTCAGGATGGAACCAAGGGCCGGCCTCAGAGCACATGAAGCAAGCACTCTACCAACTGAGCTAAACCCCAAAGTCAGATGTTGTTGTTAGGTGCCGCCAAGTCCTGTCTGGCTCATAGTGACCCTGATAGAGTTTTTAATGGCTTACTGTTTAGGGATTGCCTCAGGAGTGGATTTGCCACATTCTTCTCCCATTTTTTGTGGTGCTGGGAATCGAACTTGGGACCTCAGAGACTGCAGAATGGTGATTACATATTAATCCCATTGCCTCTAACTAATTAAACATTTAGCCCTACAGGAGCTAGCAAAAGTGAAAAAGAAAGATTGAACCTGATTTAATGTATACAACTATTTCAAATTGTCAATGACAGTGAGCTAAATGCAGGTCAGTGTTGCTGCCTAAACTGAGTTCCCCTTCTCAGCACCTTCTACTCAGGTGATCCAGGTCCTTGGCTCCATCACAAAAAAATGAATTTTTAGGACTAGTCAGGGAGTGAAAATTAGCAATTTAGGTAGGGATAAGAGATAGTACAAACTTTAGGGAAAGCACAGGTGCCCAGAGAAAAAGAGATATCCTTAAGCAAAGTACCATCTAAGACATGGCTGTGGGCTTCTCAAGACAGAGCATTGCATTTGAGTAGCTTAACAATAGCTATATGCATGATTTTGTGACTTTAAAGTTACATTGCTCAAAAGATGTAATTCACAGTTCAGTGGTTAAACAAAGCAATGAACTATCTTAAGGAATTTCCCCTTACGTAAATGAGATTGGAAAGTGGCTTTGAAAGGTACATTGTTAAGGTTTAGGGAAGTGCAATAAGATGGAAACATACATCAAAATCAGTTGAAAGAACCTATTTTGAAAGAAACTATGTTTAGGATTTAGGGTTTTCTCTCTTTCTTTCTTTTTTTTTTTTTTTCCGGTACTGAGGGTCGAACCCAAGGCAAGTGCTATACCACTGAGCTACACCCCCAGCCCATTTTTTACTTTTTGAGACAAGGTTTCACTAAATTATGCAGACTGCCTCTGGTCTTGAATTTGCAATCCTGCCTGTGCCTTCCAAGTCGCTGGGATCACAGGTGAGTAGCTGGGATTACAGCAGTGTGTCACCGAGCCTGGCTCTTGTTTAGGATTTAAAATTAAGTAGAAATGTTTTCATCTACCTTCTAAGGAACTCTTTTTTTTTTTTTTTTTTTTTTTTTTTAGGTACTGGGGGTTGAACCCAGAGCCTCACGCTTGCATACTTTGCAAGTGCTGGACCACAGAGCTGCACCCCCCCAGCCCAAGTTTTTTTTCCTTTTAAGACAGCGTCTCACTAAATTTCGCAGACTGTCTCTGATCTCGAACTTGGGATCCTCCTGTCTCCGCCTCCCAAGCCACTAGGATTACAGGCATGCACCACCACGCCCGGGTAGGAACTCTTTAGTAAAATGAGATTATAGGGTGGTCCAGGAGATGCATTTAAGAGTCCCAAGGGAGTTGTCTAGGCATATGTTGACAGCAAACATGGCCCATAATTCTGTTTGTGAGATTCTCAAAGCAGCACAGGATTACAGAGGAGAAAGTAAGGTTAAACTCAAAGGTTAGATACATTTCGACCTTAAGCATAGCTATTCTAACATTTTCATTTGAAATATCTCCAAAAATAATATTTCTATGCAGGCAGCCTTCCACATCAGTTTCCTTGGTAATTGTGTCAAATTTCTTGATTCTCAGCTGGTGAGATTTAAACCAGATCCCCTGGTGAGGCTCTATTCCTTCCCATGCCCCTTTAATTTTTCCTGTCTTTCTATCCTGCCTCAAGACAGTTAAAATCCATTTCACCTTTGGAACATTCCAGGTGAAGCCTATACCAAAAATCTTTCACTTTCCATCACCATTGTCATAACCACAATTAGCATTACTTCCATCTAATTTTGAAAGTTTCCCCTGTGCTAGGTTATATATGTACATGTGGAATTTCATTTGCATCTTACAGTTGCTCAAGGAAACAGGTCCCATTATCTCCATTTACTCTTAAGCTTAGAAAGGTTAAGTAACTTGATCAATGTCACATAACTAGTAGGTGCCACTTCCCAGACTTACTCAAAACCCCTGCTCCCACCCTTTGTTTTATTTTGTTTAAGCTCCCTTAAGCTTGGTATAAATTGGCTTTAAAAAAATTTTTTTAGCCGGGCGCAGTGGCCAACACTTGTAATCCCAGCAACTGGGAAGGCAGAGGCAGGAGGAGCACAAGTGCAAGACCAAGGGGCAGTCTGCGTAATTTAGCAAGACCCCATCTCAAAAAGTAAAAAGTGGGCTAGGGGTGCAGCTCAGTGGTCCAGCACTTGCAAAGCGTTCAAGTGCAAGGCCCTGGGTTCAACCCCCAGTACTGCAAAAAAGAAAAAAAAAATTATGTTGGGGACAAACCCAAGTCTTCTCAGATGCTAAATAAGAGCTTTACCACTGAGCTACATGCCAGCCACAAGGTGACTTTAATCCTAGCTTTTATGTTGGGCCTTAGTCTGCTCTTCTCTTCCACCAATAAATATTAGCTAAAAGCTGGGAATGGCAGGGCACATCTGTAATCCCAGCACTCAAGAGGCTGAGGCAGGAGGATCAGGAATTTGAGGCCAGCCTGGGCTAGATAGGGAGACCTGTCTCAAAACAACAACAACAACAAAAAAGATGAAATATTCTTTCAAGAAATAGGGATACAAGTATAAATAAATGAAAAGTAATGAACAAAAGGCCTTGGTTGTTGTTGTTGTTTGTTTTTAACAAAGCCTTAGCATTGTTAGAAAGGCAGAGTGGAGAGTAAACTGAATGTTTGGAGTTTGTTCAGCAAAAATGTGGTGGAACTACAATTGTCTCCTGAGGATGAAAACCTTTGAATAAAAGTGGAGGGTCTGGGGGCATAGCTCAGTGGTAGGGTGTGTGCATAAGGCCCCGAGTTCAATCCTAGCATCACAAAAAGAAAAAAGAAAGGGGAAGAGGAAAAAGGGAAAGAAGAAAAAGAAGAAGAAAAGAAAAAGTGGAGAAGGAGAAAGGGCACTCCCAGGACAGGCTGACTAATTCTTCAAAGGCAGAAAGGCTGGAAAGTGCTAGGTGAATGGGAATAAGTGGCAATACTGTTTGGATAGACCTAGGGTTTGAGAGAGCACTGGAGACACACATGTGCACTTACTGATGTCCTGTTCAGTGAAGGAGTTTTAGATTCTTATCAAGGAAAAGCTTTGAATACTCAGAAGTTGACTTTGGGTCATTTCATCTCCTCCCTTAGCTGCTGTGTTAGCTGTTGTATGACCCCCGTGTCATCCTACTTATGTTTCATTTTCCTATTTGCAAAAAGGGAATAATTCTTGTTCCCCTGGGCTTTCTCCTTGTCATCAAAAATAAATGAGTTAGGCCACAGAACACAAACAAAAGGGAAATGTGTAATATTTTGTAAGATAAAGCCATAGAAGTTGTGCAGTATCTGGGTATTTTTATAAAACAAGCACTGTGGAGGACTCGTAAAGGAAAACATTTAAATTCATTAATGACTGCAGCCATAACGGATCCTCATTTTTACTTGAAATGGCAGGAACTTGAAAAAATTAGAATGGAATGTTGTTAGCTTTCAATTACCCAGGCCACTGACAATTCAATTTATGGATTACACAGAATGTGAATTTACTCATTTCACACGCCGTTATCAACTCGCCATGAAGTTTCAAAGGACAAAGGATGAAAGTGGCAGTGGTCAGCTCCCCGTGGTATTTCCATGGAGGGAGCCGGGGTGGGGGACTTTCCTCAGAGACCAGGCTGGGGTCGGCCAGAAATAGCCGGCATTGCCTGATTGCTCATAGCAGGCTGATGGGAAGGTGACTACGACGTGCAGGCTCCGATGAAATCAGCGCCGCTCCCACCCTCGTCTGCCAGGAGGAATTTTCCTCCCTCTCCCGCCCTCACGGAAGGGGCTGAGGCAGCATCTGGCACCACAATACCAACATTTGCTTCGCGATTTCCTCTTTGCTGGGCGCTGGGACGCGCATCGTTTCTCAGGGCCCCGGACCCACGGGCATCTCTTTGCATTTCTAAAATGAGGATGCGGGGTCCGGCCTCGTCACCGGCTCCCTAACAGCCGAGGTCTGCTTGCTCTCCCCCAGTTTTGTTCCAGGCCTGTGACACCCCCACACCCTCCGGTGAAACCGCCGTGACTCACGGCTTGCACAGCCTGCGCCCCCACGCGCCCCCCAACACACAATCCCCACCCCGGGAACCAGCCCACAGCACGGCGTCAACCCGCCCGAGCAGACGAGGAGGTCTCAGGGCTGAGTCACACAGAAAGACCACCCTCGTCGGTCGGCCTCCTCACGCCCCGGCGCGCCGGCCTCCCTGTTTGACACACCGACGCCCGCCGTATCCGCGCAACTTGTTATGCTCCAGCTCCAGCCCTTGACCCAAAAACCCCGGAGAAACCGAGTGCCGCAGAGCCGGCCTCGGGCGGCCTTTGATGGCTTTGTTATTGTTTGGGTTTGAATCGATACGCCCCTCCCCATCCTTCCTCCCTCGCGGCCCGACACCCAGCTCCCGCCTCCCCTCACGCCCCGCGCCCCTCCCCCTCCATTTTGGCGCCTTTTCCTTCCCGCCACGTCGTGGCGGCGTAGAGACCATTCTGACCGCGAGAGCGGGGCGTGGTGCGGGCGGGGCGAGAAGCGTTATGCAGATCAGTAGGCCTCTGGTTGGCTGGAGAGGCGCCGGCGGGGGCGGGGCCGGGGCGCGGCGAGGGAGCTCGAGGGCGGGGGCTGAGGGGAGTTGCCCCGTCCCGCCACTTCCCCACCCCCTCTCCTCCCTCAGCCGGCCGGCAGCCCAGCTCCCCGCCTTGGCCTCCCAGAGAGGCCCCGCCCCGTCCCCGCCCGCCCGCGCGCCCTCCCTACCGGCGCGCTCCGCCCCTTTACTCCTGGTGGCGGGGCGAGCCGGGCGTCTGCTGCAGCGGCCGCGGTGGCGGAGGAGGCCGGAGTGGAGTCGGCGGCGGCGGCGGCGGGATCAGCAGCAGAAGCAGCAGCAGGCGCAGACACAGTCACAGACACAGCTACAGCTACAGCCACAGCCACGAGCCCTCGGTCCCGCGGCGCTGCTCCAGAAGCCGTTCAGCCTGCCGCCCTCTGCGCTGCTTGACCCTGCCGGCACACCCTCCCGCCGCCAGCCCCGGCAGCGCCCCCAGTTGTCCTCCGGCTCGCCCTCGGCCTTCCGCGCCAGCCGCAGCCACAGCCGCATCGCCACGCGCAGCCACAGCCACAGTTACAGCCGCCAGCGCAAGCTCAGCCCTAGCTCCTGCTGCAGCTCCTCCGGGCACGGTCCCTACGCCGACACCCTGGAGGTTGGGATGCTCTTGTCCAAAATCAACTCGCTTGCCCACCTGCGCGCCGCGCCCTGCAACGAGCTGCACGCTACCAAGCTGGCGCCGGGTGAGTGGCCCCCTGCGCGCGGCTAGGGGCGGCGGCGGGACCCCCTGCGTGGGGAGCTGGGGGCCCGCGGGCCGGTGCTGAGTGCCCCGTGCCTTCCCTTCCTAGGCAAAGATAAGGAGCCCCTGGAATCGCAGTACCAGGTGGGCCCGCTACTGGGCAGCGGCGGCTTCGGCTCGGTCTACTCAGGCATCCGTGTCGCCGACAACTTGCCGGTGAGTGGGCGCCCCGCTGTGGGGAGGGTGCGCCGGGCGGGGGGCGCGGGGTGTGCTTTGCATCTAATGTGGACTTTGGGGCTTCCAGGTGGCCATCAAACACGTGGAGAAGGACCGGATTTCCGACTGGGGAGAGCTGGTGAGTGCCCCGGAGGGAGCGACCCTCAAGATGCGCGGGTGGGGTGAGGGGCGCCCCCAACTCTCCCCCTTCCTAACCGGCCCCATTTGCCACTGCAGCCCAATGGCACCCGAGTGCCCATGGAAGTGGTCCTGCTGAAGAAGGTGAGCTCGGGCTTTTCCGGCGTCATTAGACTCCTGGACTGGTTCGAGAGGCCCGACAGTTTCGTCCTGATCCTGGAGAGGCCGGAGCCGGTGCAAGACCTCTTCGACTTTATCACCGAAAGAGGGGCTCTCCAAGAGGAACTGGCTCGCAGCTTCTTCTGGCAGGTGTTGGAGGCCGTGCGGCACTGCCACAACTGCGGTGTGCTCCACCGCGACATCAAGGACGAGAACATCCTCATCGACCTCAATCGCGGGGAGCTCAAGCTCATCGACTTCGGGTCCGGGGCGCTGCTCAAGGACACGGTCTACACGGACTTCGATGGTGAGCCAGGCCCGGGAGGGAGCTGCCCAGGTGCCCCGGCCGGCCTGGAGGCCTCTGCCGGCCTCCAGCCCTTTGTAAAGGTCATTGGGCCGCCTCGCTCAATGCTAGCAGGGGTGGGGCGAAGGAGAGCTTCCCAGCGCAGTAGAGCAAGGGTTTCAAGCCAGTTGAACCTGTAATGTTTCTGGCATGATTTTATTTTTTTCCAGTGGAATTCAGTGGATTCCAGGCTTTCCCGATGAATAAGAGGTTGTGGGCATCGGCCAGTAGCCCAGATTTCGGAAGTCTGACCCAGTTTCCCCACCAGTAAAAGGGTCGCAGGAGAGATGAAAATTGATGCCAGTTTGTAATTTTTGTTTTGTTTTATAAGCGAGTTAGTTTCCTGCGAGGTAGTTCTTAGAGCTTCAAGGTTTTTTTCTCCCCCTTGATCTAGGGAGGGTTAAGGAATAGGAGCAGTAGTTTCCCCAAATTTGGGAGGGAGTGTCGAAGTGAAGGACTCAGGAATGACTGTTGTGAAATAAGATCTGTTGCTGGTTTGAAAATTAGTTGGGTGTCTCCGCTGGGAGGATGAAAACCTATCTTAGGGAGGGGCTTGGATCGGGTTCTTTCAGAAAAGAAGGAATGGAAAGCCTGAGATCAAAGCAAAGGAGGGTGGGTCATCCTGAGTGGCTTACCCTAACAAACGACAGCCTTTCAAAACTTGTGACTGGGGCTTGTGGTTTGGGTTTATTTGCCCTTGGAGGACGCTGGGTTGGGCAGCATTTTTTGTATTTAGCAGTTAATGGCTGGCCGGGTCCTCCCATGTTTTTTTTCCTGCTAGTCTTTGCTGCCCCCTGGTGTGCGCCATGGGGATGGCCCCCCTCTTTTTTACTACCCAAAGTTTGTAAACAGGAATCACGTGGTCTGAAACCAGCCCTGCAGCTCTGTCTGCCTTTCCAGCATTGGGAGGAAAGAGTGTGGGTGTCTGCCATTGTCAGGGAGAGGAGGAAGGCCTCCCAAAGGGCACCTTGGCTAGGATGTTGTGCAAGGATCCTTGCCTGGATGGGATCTAGATGAGACTCTGATCTGGCTCCTGGACAGTGTTGAGTGCAGTTTAAGGGTAGTCTGTATCTCCTTTGATTGTGTAGATATTCGACACCTTTGTAGGTGGTCTTACCACATATGGCCTCAGACTTTGGGTTTGCAGCCAACCTTGTTTTGTCTCTTGGAGCAGTTTGTAAAGAATTTCAGCTTATGCTTTGCGCTGGTAGAGAAGTGGGTAATGTGTTGGGTTGGAGAGATGCCAAAACTTCTCCTCCCCTTTACTTTTAGCCCAGGGGGCAAAAATGGAATTCACTCCTTGAGAAGGGAGGTGGTGGTGTTTGTTTTGTTTTTTATAGTTATTCCACCGTTTCTCTGTTTACTTTTGCTGAACGTGTTTTCTTTCCTATTCCCCTGGCTCACAGGGACCCGAGTGTATAGTCCTCCAGAGTGGATCCGCTATCATCGCTACCATGGCAGGTCGGCTGCTGTCTGGTCCCTGGGGATCCTGCTGTACGATATGGTGTGCGGAGATATTCCCTTTGAGCATGATGAAGAGATCATCAAGGGCCAAGTTTTCTTCAGACAGAGGGTCTCTTCAGGTAATTTCCAGGAAGCTCTGTGTTACAGAAAAGAAAGGATCACAGGGCTCTTAGTCCTGGGAGAGTACACTGCTTCCCTGTCCAGGAGGTGTGGTGACCCTTGGCTTAGCAGAGTTATAGGCCAGTGGTTTATACTTGATCCGGGGCGCGTGGATCACATGCATTTGAACCTTCCTTGGAAGGTCAGAGTAAGAACATGTATGAGCATAGTAATTAAAAACAGTCTGGAGTGTCTGAAAAGTTTTGTTTCTTTGAGACAAGGTCTCACTAGGTAGTCCAGGCTGGCCTCAAACTCGAATCCTCCTGCCTCCCCCTCCAGAGTGCTGAGATTACAGGTAGGACCTGCTGTACCTGGCTCTGGGGTTTCCTGCTGTTGTTGTTTGTTTTGTTTTCTGTCCTTCTCTGTAGCTTTTGTTTCATTGGTCCTGGGGATGGAACTAGGATGTTCCTGCATGCTAAGCAAGCTCTGCAAGCTCTACTACTCTACAACTGAGCTACCCCACTCCTCAGACCCTGAAAGATTTTTTTTTTTAAGTACCAGGCACAGACCTGATCCTTTAACTAACTGTTCTGCAAAGAGTAAAAAATTAAGGGCCTTTTTAGCCATCTCCCTTAAGGCAGTAGTAGCTCTGAATATTGCAGTCCCAGTGACCTCATTCTGGGTGGTGTTGGTGTTTGTAAGTTGGTAGGTAAATTGGATCACCTCATCATGCTCAGTGATGTCTCATCAAAATCCTTGGTCATCATCCTTCCTATTTTTGATGAGTGGGTGTCGTGGGAAAGGCCTGAGCTATTGAAGTTTGAAAACCACAAGTTCAAGAACAAAGCCAGTTTTTAGGTGAAAGCAGACTAGGGGATCTAGCTATTAGTTCATTCTTTCCCATTAAAGAGTACCTGGCAGATTGTTCTGTGAAGCGCATACCTGCTTAAGACCCCAGATTTGTGGGCCCCTGGGAAGCAGATTGGGAAGATCTTTGCTTTGCAAAAACAAGTTGAGTCAGTCATAACCTCTATTCTGCTTTCTGCAGAGTGTCAGCATCTCATCAGATGGTGTTTGGCCCTGAGACCCTCAGATCGGCCATCCTTTGAAGAAATCCAGAACCATCCATGGATGCAAGATGTCCTCCTGCCCCAGGAAACTGCTGAGATTCATCTCCACAGCCTGTCCTCTGGACCCAGCAAATAGCAGCCTTTCCGGCAGGTCCTCCCCTCCCTGTCAGATGCAGATGCTCAAGGGTGGGGAAGCTTCTGTCTCCAACTTCCCAATTACCAGTGATACTTCTCATCCAAGCAGGACAGTGCTTGATACAGGAACAACATTTACAACTCATTCCAGACCCCAGGCCCCTGGAGGCTGCCTCCCAGTGGGGGGAAGAGACCCCACTCCAGGTGTCGTAGGCCCCCACTCCTCCCGTAGATGCTCTCCTTCTCATGGGTGTCCAGCATTGCTGGGCTCTGCAGAATCCTGGGGGTGGGGGATGGGGGTGGGTCAGAACCCTGCCACAAAACTGTTCCCTTCATCAAGAGTTCTGCTGAATGCCGCGATGGGTCGGGTAGGGGGAAGCAGGATGGATGGGATAGGACTAGCACCATTTTAAGTCCCTGTCACCTCTTCCAACTCCTCTGAGTGCCTTCTGTGGGGACTCCGGCTGTGCTGGGAGAAATACTTGAACTTGCCTCTTTTACCTGCTGCTTCTCCAAAAATCTGCCTGGGTTTGGTTCCCTATTTTTCTCTCCTGTCCCCTGTCCCCCACCCCCCATATGAAAGGTGCCATGGAAGAGGCTACGGGGCCAATCGCTGAGCCACCTGCCCTTTTTTCTGCCTCCTTTAGTAAAACTCCAAGTGAACTGGTCTTCCTTTTTGGTTTTTACTTAACTGTTTCAAAGCCAAGACCTCACACACACAATGCACAAACAATGCAAATCAACAGAAAAGCTGTAAATGTGTGTACAGTTGGCATGGTAGTATAAAAAAGGATTGTAGTTGATCTAATTTTTTTTTTTTTAACTTTTTTGCCTTTAAGTTATTTTACCTGTTTTTTGTTTTTGTTTTTTTCTTTAGAAGATACGCATTCTAACCTGGAGGTCAATGTTATGTATTTATTTATTTATTTATTTGGATCCCTTCCTGCTCTAAGCTTCTGTGGCTACTGCCCTGGGTTTTTTTTGTTTTGTTTTTTTCCTCCTTTCCTCCTCTGACTTGGGGACCTTTTAGGGGAGGGCTGTGACGCTTGCTCTGTTTTTGGGGTGACGGGACTCAGGCGGGACAGCTGCTACAGCTCCCTGACCTCTGAGAGGCCCTTCACCTACTTAACCCAAGTGGGTCTAGGCTCCAGCGGCGATGGGGGAGGAGCATTGCTGACTTGTGTACATAGGATAGATATATGAAAAGCAGTTCTGGATGGTGTGCCTTCCGGATCTTCTCTGGGGCTGTGTTTTGAGCAGCATGTAGCCTGCTGGTTTTATCTGAGTGAAGTACTGTACAGGGGAATAAAAGAGATCTTATTTTTTTTTTTTATACTTGGCGTTTTTTGAATAAAAACCTTTTGTCTTAACTTGTGGTTTCTGATCATTGTCTGTGCACAGGCTCACTCGTGTGTATTTGCTGAGTATTTGGTAAGAGCTGAAAGTCCTATATTAGTAGGAGAAAGGGAACTTTGAGAATAAATCTGATGTCCTTCAATGGGAGTTCTGGTATGACCAAGGGGCAGGACCAGTGTTGTGTTTTGCATGAGGGTCTAATGAAATAACTTGTGTTTCTGATTGAAATTTTAGAGCTATGCAAATAATTGTGGCTTTTTTTTTTTGAGAGGGTCTTTCTACGTAACCCAGGCTGACCTGAAACTTAGCAAACACCTTTTGATTCTCCTGCCTCAGCCTCCTGAGTGCTGGAATGATAGATGTGTGCCACCACACCTGCCTCATGGCTATTTTCAAGTGTTCAGTAGCCACTTATGGTTAGTGGCTTCCTTGAATAGAATGTTTCTACCCTTGTAGGAGTTCTTTTTAGAACTTAGAGTTAGGCATAAATCCCTATTGCCCAGTTAACAATGGAAGCTTCTATTCAATTGTCATTCCTACTAGTAAAGCATGTGGAGACCAGAGGTGGTGGAATGAGCCTGTAGTCCCAGCTACTCAAGGGGCTGAGGCAGGAGGATCACTTGAGCCCAGGGGTTCTAGAGTAGCCCAGACAACATAAGTGAGATCTTGCCTCAAAGCCAAAATGTTTTGAGTATGTACCTTTGATTCATGGGAAGTTTACTAAAAAGCTGTCTACCTGTATTACTTCCAGTTATTTTATTTATTTATTTATTTGTTTGTTTGTTTATTTATTTTTGCAGTACTAGGAGTTGAACCCAGGGCCTTGTGCTTGCATGCTTTGCAAGTGCTGTGCCACTGAGCTGCACCCCCAACCCATATTTTTAGTTTTTTGAAACAGAGTCTCGCTAAATTATGCAGACTGCCTCTGGTCTCAAACTTGCAATCCTCCAGCCTCTGCCTCCTGAGTTGCTGGGATTATAGGTATGTGCCACTGCACCTGGCTTACTTCCAGTTCTTGATTCAGATTCCTTCACTTTTGTACTGTTTAGTATTAATGGTAGTGGGTGGGTGGAAATGCTTGCGTTAACCAGATTTTCCCCTCTGGTATGCTTGGCAAAGGACTTTTACTGAGAGTAGATAAAATGTTAGCTCTGCCATTTTCTTGCTGCTTGTTCTTGGATAATTAGTACCTTTTAGACCTTGATTTCCTCACAGGAATCTGTCTAATATGCCCTTAGTCTGTTTTGTAAGTTAGTTTATCTTAAACTGCACGGTAGAACCCCTGAATCTGCTTAGTACATGTGGTCTGACTACCTCCCAATATTCTGAAAACACTGGAGCTGAGCCACTATCAATTCATATATTGTTAGCTGCCATCGAATTGGGTCCAATTCATAGCAAACCTATCTACAACAGAAAGAAACACTACCCAGCATTGTGCCATGCACATGCTCCTTTTATATTTGAACCCATTGTTGCAGTCATTATGTTTCTTCTCATTTTGGGTAGTGCTGTACCAGCAAAAGGTCTCAGGGGCTTTACTCTGTTCCCATCATTAAGGTTGACTTTACTTTGAGGAGGCACCTCTTCCCCAGTTTTCTGAATGCCTTCCAGCCTAAAGGGCTCCTTTTCTGGCGCTCTTGACAGTGCTTCTCTGCTATTCCTAGCGTTTTCAATGGCTAATTGTTTTGGGAGTGGGCTGCCAGGTCCTTCTCCCTAGTCTGTCTTAGCCTGGCAGCTCAGCTGAAACCTGTCCACCAAAGGTGGCCCTGCTGGTATCTGAAATACTAGTCGCATAGCTTCCAGCATCACAGCAACATGCAAGCCCCCCACAGCACAACAAGCTGACAGACATGGGGGAATTCATATATTAAGTACTAATAAATGTTGTTTTCTTATTTCCTTATAAATATCAGTAGCAGTTCCAATTTTATTATTTCCCTTTAGGTCATCTTGCTTCCTTCTCAGCATTCATATCCTCTTTGGACCCTGGCCCCATGCACTGTTGTCAGGTTGAGGGTCCAAGCCACAACACCCTTAATTTCCCATTGTCTGCTCTTAAGCTTGGACTAGGTCCCAAACCCCAGCTCAGTCTCCATGTGGCTACAGAGAGGAAGGAAGGATTTCTTGGTTCTGAGAGGCTGATTTTCTAAAGTTCCTCTTTTCTCTAATACTCCATCCCTTCCTGCATCTCTCAGGCACGTGAACGAACATGCACACTCCTGACCCCACTATCATCCTCTCGTCTTTGTATGTGTGTGTGTGTGTTTGTGTGTGTGTGTGTGTGTGTGTGTTTGGTACTGAGGAGCTGAACTCAGGGCCTCGCATATAATTTGCAAGTGCTATACCATTGAGCTGCACCCCCAGCCCCTTTCTATTTTATTTTTATCCTGAGACAGTGTCTTGCTAAGTTATGCAGGCTGCCTCTGGCCTTGAACTCATGATCCTCCTGCCTCTGCCTCCCACATGGCTGGGATTACAGGTGTGCGCCACCATGCCCCTCTGGGGGTCTTGAGTGTTACGTGTTTCATCCTCTCCAGTAAAGTTGTACTCGAACAATTAAAAATTGCTCCGAACATCTAATGAATCTGCAAAGACACTATCTCCACCTTGAAGTAAATTTTTAGCAGTTCCCCCATCTATTGAGACTGCTGGAATTAACAGAAGAAAGTGTCTCAAAAAATGGCACATTGTGCTCTTACTGAGTGGAAGATATTAGCTGTTGTGTGAGAAGAGCAAAAGGTCCTTAAATAGGACTTAAATTGACCAGTGGTTAGGAGCGTCAGCTTGGGAATCAACCTTGAGCTTCGATTTTACCACTATCACTTATCTAGATGCCCTGACAAGTTAATACACCCTATGAGGCTAATCTCTAAAATGAGCTGCTCCTTGATCGGGTTATTAGCAAGACTGGGTTAAAATAATGATGTTCACACATGCAGAGAGACACACTCCTACTTAATGGATACCTGGATATGTGGTCAAAAGTAGGAAGAAGTACAGGGTAACAAATGGTCCTAGAGTCAGGATGATGGCTCTTGCCTCCATGGAGGAAGAAAGGAGGTTGTGATTTGGGGGGATGTATCTATACAAGACCTTCAGCTGTTCTGGAATGCATTGTTTCAAGAGCTAGGTGGTGAAGACTAAGATGTTTGTATTCTTTTTAACTTCGGGTTTGTCTTAGACATGTCATGATAAATGTTTCAAAGTAATGGACATACTTGTGCGTATCATGTAGGAGGAGCAGATAGAGTTATTACTGCTCTTGGCTGGGGTGCTCAGAGAAGACTTCAAAGAGGAGGCAGCATTTCAACTGGATTTTGAAGGCTAAGCTTGTTTGTTCACCTATAAAATAAGAAGTGAACATATAGATAGAGCAGAGAAACCCAGAAGGGCTAATGCTTCTCCCCTTACTAGACCAGGAATCAGCAGACTTTGGCCTGCTGACTGAATCGGCATACCATCAATTTTTGTACAGCCTGCAAGTTCAGACTGGGTTTTATTTATTCAGTTAATTTTAAAATTTAATTAAAATTTTTTAATTAATTAATTTATTTATTTATGTAGTACTTGGGATTGAACCCAGGGCCTTACACATGTTAGACACGTGCCACATCACCAGCCCCTTTTTTATTTTTAATTTTGAATCGGAATCTCACTAAATTGTGCAGATCGCCTCAGGCCTTGACCTCATGATCCTCCTGCCTCAGCCTCCTGATTTGCTGGGATCACAGGCATGTGCCATAGCATCCAGTGAGTTTTAGTTAAGTGTAAGACTGAATGAAGAATGATATCTTGTGGTATGTGAAAACTACATGAAACACAATTGCCAGTGTTCACAAATAAAGCTCATCCATTTATGTGTTGTCCATGCCTGCTTTTGTGCTATGAAGACAGACCATATGGCTAGTAGAGGCAAAAATACTTACTGTGTGACCCTTTTTAGAAGAGGTTTGCTAACCCTTGTGCTAGATCATGGTCACATTGACTCATCCACCTGCATCTTCCACAACACTTAGTTTAGTGCCAAACACATAGTGGTTCCTTAGAGGTAATGTTGTTGTTGTTAGGTGCTGTCAAGTGGCATCCAACTCATAGCAACCCTATATACAATAGAACGAAAAACACTTCCCGACACTGTCAGTGCTTCTCTGCTATTCATAACTGATTGTTTCCAGAGGGTTCTGATGAGTCCTTCTCCTGAGCCTACAGCACCCAGTATTCCCAGGCAGTCTTCCATCCAAGGACTAACCTGACCCTGCTTCGCTTCCAAGACAGAAGAGATCAGTCTCCAGGATAGTCTAATAGGGTAGTCTACTCCATGCCCTGGGGCTGGGATTTAGCTCAGTTGGTAGAGCGCTGCTCTGCAGTCTCTGAGGTCCCGAGTTCGATTCCCAGCACCCCAAAAATGGGAGAAGGACGTGGCAACCCACTCCCAAGGCAATCCTGAAACAATCTGCCATTGAAAACCCTATGAAGGTCGCTATGAGTCGGACACGACTCGAGGGCACCTAACAACAACAACTCCATGCCCTAGCACCATTCTGAATGCTTTTCACCCATTAGCTTATTGATCTTCACAATTCTCACATACTAAAAAGTGGCCTGGTTAGAATTCAAACCCAAGGAATCCATGCTCATTACTGTTCTGTTATACTGACACTTTTTTATTTTATTTTTTAATTTAATTAATTATTATTATTATTTATTTTTATTTTGTTTTATTTTATTTTTTTGCAGTGTTAGGGATCAAACCCAGGGCCTTGCACATGCTGCCATATTGACACGTCAATGTTTGTGTGGATTAGTCACCTCAAGATCCCTTCTGGGCCCAGGATCCACAGGCCAGGGCAGTACTTCTGCAGATTCCAGAGAGTCGGGTAAGCAGGTCTAGTCTGTGGAAATACCCATTGCTGCCTCCTGTGCAGTGTCTTTCACTTCAGCCCATGAGGAAGGAAGAGTTGGAGGCGGCAAAGGGAAGAGTAAAGGGACACGAGGTGGGGGTTGGGGTGGGGCTGGGGCACATTTCTTGTAAATGTTGCTCAGCTCCTTTAACTGCCTTGCTGGTTCTTGGAAACCCTCACCGCAAGGACCTATCGAGAACAGTGTTAGGGCAGATACGGCCTCATCTCCCAGTTCGTTTCCGGCTCAGCCTTGCGCTACTAACCCCGATTGCCAAGAGCAAGGTTGCAGTGACCCCCCGGCATCACTGTGGGAGGAAGTGCAAAAATAAGCAGAACTAGGGTCAAGCTGAGAGAACTTTATTTATTTTTATTCATTGTAACGGACATCCGATGTACAGAATTGGATTAATCATGACCCTTGGCTCATGATATATTCTCATCACTAGTCTAAGCATGCTTGTTGTTATTGCATTTTATTGTATTGGCTGGTGAACCCACCACCCAGCTCATGAAACAATATTAACAAGGGCATCCACCTATCTATCTGATCCTCTCTTAGCCCATCTCTTTTCTCCCTGAGATAAAACCTGCTGTATTGAATTTTGTGTTTAGCATTCCCTTATTTAAAAAAAAAAAAAAAGTTTGGTTTTGTTTGTTTAGTTGGTTGGTTGGTGTTTTTGAGACAGGACCTCTGTAGCCCAGCCATGGAACTCACAATCCTCCTGCTACAGCCTCCCAAGTGCTGGAATTACAGGCTTGCACCACCATGCCTAGCAAACGTTTAGTTTTTTTGTTTACTTGCTTTAATTTTTTTTTTTTTTTTTTTTTTTT